>JASDQU010099861.1:350147-367440 GCA_032191745.1 Picea mariana
GGCAGCTTATCTCTGAGAAGAGATGTGACGGCTACTCGCATTCGCAAGAAGATGATTACAATGAGGCTCTGAAGGCCCTTTTACAATAAACAGGAATGCCAAAAGTCCTAGACATCCAAAAACCTAACCCTGGGAGATGAAGCGCCAAAAGTCATGTGGGCCCCGTTTGGGTAAGAGAGTACATCAACTTCCCGGGGTCGTAACTTTTGCATACGATCTCCGTTTTAGGCGTGTGATAGCTCGTTGGAAAGGTATTGTTGAGGAGATTCATTTTGGGGGCTCAATCATTCCTTTGGATATAATTGAGAACCTTTATCTTGAAAAAACTTCATTTGGACCCTCAAAATGGCCCCGAAAGTTAAAACCTACTAAAAATAGTAAATTGCCAAAATGGCCAGAAAACCGTTTTGAGCCATTTGGAAAAGGTGGGTGGCGACCGATATCCACTTGGATCAAACATTCTCAATCAATTAGCTAATATAAAAGTAGATGCTACCCTCCTAGACATGGTTGTCGTCCCTGAGCAACAAAAGCATCTGAAAATTTTTATGGAAGGAAAAGCTTCCATTATAGCCAACCTCTCTGAAGAGGTAGACGAAGAGGATTCAACTATAAATAAATTAGGTGCACATAAATTTATGTACCCTATAAAAAACCCCCCATTTTTTATTTCTCTAAAGATTATGGACAAGATTTCCCATTGTTGTCTCATTGTCAAAAATTATTATGGAAGAGCTAGGATTGTCTTGTACAAATGAAAATTCCAGAAGCATGATCTCTTATAATAGTTTACAACAAATGACCATAGGTGAAATCAAGGACGTGACCTTGGATTTGTGCGTGCACCCTGAAATAAGGAAAACCCTTAATATTCAGGTAATAGATATGTCAATGAGTAATTACTCGATATTCTTAGGAAGAGATTGGCAAGCTTTGATGGTTGGATACCTCTCACTTGACGAGACACAGTTATCTATTCCTCGGAATGGTAAAAACATCATAGTCTTAAGGGAGGGGAGAATTTCACCTTATATAGAAAGCATCCCATAGCCTAATGTGAATTATATCTAAGAGGACCTAGGAGTGTACTCCATATTTGTTGATAAGGATAGCACTCCTTTGGAACAAATCGACATAGAGGATGGGATGTGGCATATGCACTTTGATGGTTCATGCTCCAATGAAGGAAATGAAGATGGTATTATCTTGTACTCTCTTGTGGGTAAAATTCATAACTTTTCCTATAGGTTAGAGTTTTCTTGCACAAACAATGTCACTCAATTTGAATCATTATTGCTTGGCAATGAAAATGCCTATAATCTAGGTTGTGGTCACCTTATAGTTTTTGGGGATTTCGAACTTGTTGTAAACCTTGTACGTAAGATATATTCTCCTAGCAACAAGTTAATGAAATGTTACACCCAAACTGTTTGGGCACTGATTTTGAACTTGCTATTTTTCAACATCACTCATGTTAAAAGGGAATTGAATTCAATGGCTAACAGGCTAGTTTTTTTTGCAACCTCTCCTTCTCAACAACTTCTGCCACAAATACCTGATTGCACCTTTCAAATTTGTATCGTCCACATATTCTGGATAATATAGATTCATGGCAGGTATTCCCTACTGATGAGAGCATCTATGCTTTCATTCAAAATGAACCTTATAATACTAAGGAAATTATATCAATGGAAGATAACAAAATTCCTAGGGGATTGAATCCTCTAAAAAGTTCATTTTCATCGAGTGATGTAGGCAACAAAGAATAACATAAATAAGAGGAGTTGAAAAGGGAAGTGGGTAAAACCATTTCCTTGAACATTGGAACACCCGAGTCTCCAAATAATGTTAAAATAGGTGCCCAATGTTCTGATGAAGAAAAATTGAAGTTCACTAAGTTGCTTGGTGAATTTCAAGATGTGTTTGCTTGGTCTTATGAGGATATTCGTGGTTTTGATCCTACTATTATACAACATGCCATCCCTATCAAGGAAGGTATAAAACCAGTTAGGCAAAAACAAAGACCCATTAACCCTGCACTGGAAGCAACTATTTGGAAGGAGTTAGAAAAACTCTTGAATGCTGGGATAATTTTCCATGTTAAGTACTCTGAGTGGGTTTCTAATTTGGTTTCATTCTGGAAAGCAACAAGTAAGATCAGATTATGCATTTATTTTAGCGCATTGAATAGGGCTAGCGTTAAAGACCATTTTCCTCTCCCTAATATGGAAATGATTTTGCAGCAACTTGCAGGGTCACAGATGATGTCCTTACTTGACGGTTTTTCTGGTTATAATCAAATCTAGGTTAAAAGTGCAGATAGATTTAAAACCACTTTTATTACTCATTGGGGCACTTTTTCTTATGAACATATTCCTTTTATATTATCTAATGCAGGTGTCACTTTTCAAAGATCTATGCAAATAGCTTTTGACAATTTGATCGGTAAAATTATTCATATTTATCTTGATGACTTAACTGTGTATTCTAAAAATCAATTAGATCATTTCAGTCATCTTAGAAAGATTCTCATGCGATGCTGAAAAGTTGGCATTTATTTAAATCCTTATAAGTCTATTTTCGGCGTTACCAAGGGAAATCTCCTTGGACACATTGTCTTGGATTCAGGAATAAGAATTGATCCTGAAAGGATTACTTATATCCTAAATGTCCCTGCTCCTACTTCCAAAAAGGAGGTTCAAGATTTTATGGGTGTTGTTAACTTCATCCATAGGTTTGTTCTTGATTTTGCTGTAATGGTCAAGCCAATTCACAATCTCCTTAAGAAATATTATTACTTTTCTTGGACAGATAATGTCAAAAATTATTTCGTAGGGATCAAGAAAGAAATCAATTCCGCACCGGTTTTGGCGAAGCCAGATTTTGAGAAATAATTTATGATATATACTAATGCCACATAGGAAGAAGTTTTTGCTATCCTCCTTCAATGTGATGACCAAGGTAATGAAAAACCAATGGCTTACATGAGTCAAATCTTTTCTAATGATGAGTTTAAATATTCTTTTATTGAAAAGCATGCTTTTGCTCTTGTTAAAGTTGTTGAAAAGTTTCGCCACTTCATCTTAGGTAAGCATACGCTGGTAAAAGTCCCTTTACATGTTGTAAAGTTTTTACTCTCATAGACTTATCTTTCAAGAAATCTTGCACATTGGCTTGCTAGGATTTAGGAGCATGATCTAACCACCACGATTTCAATGGATGTAACTTAGCCATTCACTTAACTCAACATGCTGAAATGAGTGAAGAAATTGATGAACAAGATAGCTCTCTATCAACATTGTTTTACATTGACAATCAAATCTTTCATGTGTCTAAACATCCTTGGCATAAAGATTTGGTTTACTACTTGCAAAATCAAATCTGTCGAGATAACTTAAGAACTCATCAAAGAAGAAGTCTCCACCTTGAATCTACTAGATACGTCATTATAAGATACTTCTTGTTTAGAAGATTTGTCGATGGTATGTTACTTCGTTGTGTGAACAATGAGGAAGCACATAAATTGTTGCAAGAAACTCATGGTTCTTCGAATTTTGTTATTCATATAGGAGGTCAGGTTTTTGCTAGAACCACAACTTTTAATATTATCAGGAAAGGGTACTATTGGTCTTCAATCTTTCACAATTCTTATAATTTTTTGTGATCTTGTGACAAGTGCCAAAAAATTGTTGGGAAAGAACATCTTTCTGTTATGCCTTTACAACCTTTCCTCCTCGACTTTCCTTTTTCAAAATTGGGTTTGGACTTTATTGGTCCTATTAATCCTCCATCTTCAACAGGGAAAGTCTTTATCTTGACAGCCACGAACTATTTTATGAAATGGACTGAAGTTGTCCCACTTAAACATTCGCAGGATGAGCATGTGATTTATTTTCTTGAAACTAATATTTTTCCATATTTGGTATTCCTTTGGAAATTATTATAGATAATGGTCCCACCTTTATTTCTGCTAAGCTAACCCAATTTTTAGCTAAGTTGGGGGTTAAACATTTTACCTCATTAGCTTATTATCCCCAAGGTAATGGGCAAGACGAGTCTACCAACAAGAATCTAGTAAGAATTATCAAGAGGCTTATTGAAGATAAGCCTCATCAATGGCACACTCTCGTCACTTACGACCTTTGGGAAGATCGCACTACCACCAAGGTGAGCACTAGTTGCACTCCTTTCCAGCTTGTTTATGGTCAAGAAGTCATTCTTCCTACTGATATGGAACTTTCCTCTCTAAGTTTAATGCTACAGGTTGAAGAATTAAATTATTCATATGTTTCTAAAAGAATGAATGCACTTTTGGCTTTATAGGAGCAAAGGACATTTTCCTTGGATAATATAAGGAGAAGACAACAAACTATTAAAAGATATTTCAACAAAAGTGTCAAGGCTGTCAAATTTAAAGTCAATGAGAAGGTACTCCTATGGGATTCAACTCATACTGATAGAGGAAAGAATTCAGAGTTCCAAAAAATATTGTTGGGTCCTTTTAAAGTCACTTTTGTTCTGGGCACAAATTCTTACATTCTAAAGGACTTACAAGAGAGATTATTTTCCTATAGCACGGACGGTTCCCACTTAAAACACTACGTGGAACCAACTTAAAATTTTTAATGTTGTATGGAATGTTTTCTGTATAACAATTTGTTTTTTTCTTTGATTCTACATTTTTGTTGTTATATTTCTGTCATTTCATTCTGTTTTGTTTCAATTCAACTTTTTTTCATATCTTCTATGAAATTTATTGCTATTTGTTTTTATTTGACTTCATTTCCTGTCAAAAATAAATGTTGGATCAATTTTTCCACAACGACGCTATTCTGCAAAGTATTGTTAATCAATAGAAATCAAGTTACATAGTTGTCATGATGTTCCCCTTGGAAGCATCAGAGAAATTGTTATCTACTTCAACTGTTGTTTTATAACATAGTTGGTTTTATCCCTCTTTTGCTTTCCTTTTCTTCCATCCATTTCAAGATCCAAAAGAGCATATCAGAAAAATTTTCTTGTTGAAGTCAAGAACACTTTACTATGAATATTTGATTGATTATGCTTAAAGGGATAAACCCCCTCATACTTAACACTTTCCATGAGTTATTCCCAAATTCCCAGTCATTTTTCCCTTAAATCTGCTCACTTCCCCCTGTGGCATAATCATTTTGATGTATATCTTCTTGATCTGATGTTACTGGTCTACGAAACTAGACATTCAGAGTTCTTAATATGTTGGAAACATATTTCCCTCTAGAGTCACCAGTTTGTTGACGATTAAAATCGCAATGATGAATTTCGCCCGTAAAGGATTGTTAAAGTGCTATTATTTAATTATGATAATAATATAATACTAGTAGGTGGGACCCCTTGTAGACTAGAGGTGCAAGGATAGACATATTACACATATTTGTTTGTATTTATGATCTTGCCTACACAGTCCTACAATTTTTATGATGCAATATTGGTTTCATTTGGCATGAGAATGAGTGGTTAACGCATTATTGTTGAATGATGTTGGTAATAACTTATGACAAAGAACATTTTCCATGGGTATGATGATCATGTTGTTTACAGGTGCTATGTTATAACCTTGTTACTAATTCATATATTGATTACTTATCCACATATATGCAAGGGATAATTAAATGGGAGCTTGATAAAAACAAGGAAAAAAACTATGAAAATGTTCTAGAGTTATAGCAAAAGGAAAGGAACTATGTATTAATCCTAAAGCCATGATAAAATACTACATGCAAACTTCAAATGAAAGAATTAATGGGTACAAGTGTTAGTCCTAGCTATTATATTATGTTTTGGTTGAAGGAATATGCAATTAAGTTGAAAGGAGGCACATATAGAAATGTCGATATTTGATTATTGTGTGGAGTTATGACAAAGGTTAACGTAGAGATATGAGATATATCGGGTGGTGCACTATGCAATATATATGGTATCATATCTTACGTTGGATATGGAATTGAATTATGCATTGGCTATACGGTTTGATTTTAATGGTGAATGTATTCTTAGTGGGTTGTCTCGTACATTGAATTAAATGGGGCCAGGTGAGGAAGAGATGTGCATTTATTGCCTGTCACTCCAAACCTCCCTGTCACCCATCACCCTAGCATTGTTGCATTGTTGCATCGTTACTCTGTTGGTTGCGAAGCTCCATCTTTTCAGGATTGGCAAGGGAAAACTCGATTGCTTCACCATTGAAACAATTTTCTCATAGGTATGGATCTGAACTTTCCATCCATGAAGGACTCTCTATTGTATGAATCAAATGGTGGCTCAAGAATGCATGGATTATGTGTTATCTTGAGTTTTTCAACTGTGTGTAAATATGGTGTTATGTTTCTCTATGATGACTGTGAAATGTTGATAATTGTAAGCAAAGTAATGGGTATTATTGAATATAAAGGTTGCGCATTGGTTATTTTCTCTGTCAGTGTTTTTTTTATGATGGTTCTTTGTGGAATAATGGTGACAGTGGTGAAATGAGGTTCTAAGTTTGATGGTTGAGGTTTTTAACCACCATTTTGTGTATTAGTGGTCGTCAACTTGTTTTTCCTCTCAGTCGTTGTTGTAATATTGATCC
This sequence comes from Picea mariana, assembly GCA_032191745.1. Taxonomy (NCBI): domain Eukaryota; kingdom Viridiplantae; phylum Streptophyta; class Pinopsida; order Pinales; family Pinaceae; genus Picea; species Picea mariana. Next base: position 356,755 of record JASDQU010099861.1, read on the forward strand.
AGTTGTAGGGAAATTGTCGATTGTTGGGTGCTTCTATTATCTAAACCCCAAACTATTGTTGATGGCCCGTTCTTTACTGTCTCTTCGCCAAAATGATTTCCAAAGGTCCAGTATTGGTTGACCCGAATGTTAATGCAAGCCTATGTGGGTATCGAATTGATACGAGTTATATCTTGGTGTTCTTTCACAAAGAATGTTGTGTTCCCTCACTGTCAATTGTTGTCATAGTTTATCAACCTCTCGAGTGTTGGAAGGAGACAATATCTCTCTATTTTTTGAGTACCCTCAACTATTTATGTTAATCCTCGTTCCTCTCTGCGAAGTGTTAGAGGCACATGTGTGCAACTGGGTTATTTTAATCGAGTTTCTTTTTTCTCTCCTCGGGCATTCACTTATGATTTTGTCAAAGTCTTGGAAGTATAATATGAAAGACTATATTTTTTTAGAAGAGCGTGGCTCTCTGCTTTCAATATTACATAGTGTTCGTGGTTGTTAATCAATGGTAAATGGATATGAGGATATGAAGACCACTATCTCTCAGTGCTTTTCTTTTTAAAAGAAGACAAATAGGCTTTCATTGCCTCTCTACATTTAATTTTTAAAAGAGAACGACTTGGACTCTTACTTGTCTATACCTCCTAGGGAACCTTCTGGGGTTTTTCAAGTATTGGGTTATCATTTTAATGATTGTGGAATTTTAAACACATGTGCTCTATCGTTTATAATCCCATCCTTTTGGTTGAATCTTTCTATGGTCCTTCTGTGATGATTTTGCTTGAACAAATAAGAAATAAAATGAGTGGTTTCATATAGTCGAGAGTTGTCTTTCTATTCATTTATGGTCTCGATCACTGTCTTTAACCCAGCATGATCTTGATTGCATAAGAAGACGCCTATGTGAGTTTTACCAAGCCCGATCAGGGTTCTGGCAAGTTAAAAGAGGTGCTTGTGTGTCAATTTAGTTCTATTCGCCTCATATATGATTGGTTCTATGGGAATCATCATCCAGACTATCATTCATTTTTAAAAGAATTTTACATATGTTGATGCACACAGAAAGAAAGCTCAAGGTTCCATTTTGTTTTGAGTTGGTTGTGGTTGTCGATTCAAGACTGTATCGGTTATATGATTGAAGACCTTGTGTTATGATGGGTCCCTCACGTATGCTCTTAAGTCTGTTTGTGATTGAAAAGGCACCTGTGTATACTAAATTGGGCCAGATTTGTTATTAGAGGACAATGACTGTTGATTTTTTATCGTCGTGCATTATTGATTATCAGGGATAATTGTTGGGCATAATATAATGAGAATTGTTGTGCATGTTTTTTTTATTTAAAAAAGAAGAGATCATCGTTAGTATATACAGGATTGTCAAATGGAAATTTGTTACATAATTTATAATGCACAGACTGTTATAAATTAAGGAATCCTAGGAAATTTAATTATTGAGACAACAAGCAGTTTTGTATACAGTTGAGGAAAAATGAATTTTTTGGTCTTGGAAGTGGATGATTTTTGGATTAAAGTTGAAACAAAGTTATGATAGTTGATTGATTTAATTTATTTTATGAACATTATCCATCTAATTCCCTTTTTTTTTCTCACTTTTCTCTCATTACAAATCCCCTCATGATCTCAAATTCATTTTGCGCACCCTGTTCATTAAAACTAAATTAAAGCTATGTATGACAAAGATTAAGAAATAACACAGAGATAAATGACAACTGATATGTTTTGGTTATTGTTGCATAGTCAATTGCTTAATGAATTGTTGATCAATAATCATGTTCTTACTCCCTTTCATTTTCTCACTTTTTTGCTCAATACAATCCCCTCAGATATCCATGAACCCTAATTCACCCCCTTCTCATTGATAATTATTAAATGAATTTTATGGATTGGATTGCATCGGTCTGATGTGATTGTTGAGCCAAACTTTGTTTCATATTAAGAGAATGTCATGTATGGTCTGTTTAAGAAGCTAGTTGCTAATAATTGTTGTATACATGATGAGATTCTTCAACAGAGGAAGTCATGGCTGAAATAATAGGGGCAGAGGGAATTGGAACGGAGGTCCTATAAGGCCCATATTCTCAATACATTTCGATGCAGATCCTCAAGAGTTAAACCAGCTCTTCCAAGCTGGATTTTTTAATTGGATTGGACAAGGAGTAGTCCAACCTAGAACAAAGAGGCCTCCCTTCTAGCCCCAACATGTCCTTGGTATCCCTGAGAACGATGGATGGCAGGAGATTGTTCACCCAAAAGACTCCCACCATCATGGCAGGACAAATTTTTCTTTACCTTCTCCTCCTCCACCTATTAACCCAAATGTCCATATTTCACTTGCACACTCACCTGTACAGTCCTCCCATGCAATCAAAATACTCAAAACCAAAGCCCATCATATGCATGATAAAGGAAAATTTGTTGCTTCCCCCTCCTCTCCCTCGAGTGATTCAACCAAATTTGTATCATCCCATATGCACTTGAGAGATGATTGTTCCCATGTCCTCAGTGATATCGAGCCTCAAGGTTTTACACAACCTAAGGATAATTCAAAGAAGTCAAAAGGGGATAGCAACAACAAAGGAAAAATTGCCTCTCAAAGTGGGAAATATGATTTTTTATTATGTTTTATTATTGTTTTATGGAGGAAAGTGGACTACTGAAGGTTTTGGACAACAAACTATTTTTGAATATGTTGGATATTATATGTTTGGATATGATTTGAAATATCATTGATATTTAATTTTTGAAATTATGGAAATGATTATGGGAGCCACAAGGAGGGATGTGTTTGATTTATTGTCTAGTTATGTTTATTTTTGTTAAGAAATTAAAGGGAGTCACAAGGGTTCCCACCTACTAGTTATTATTTATTAAAATACCCTTATTATTATTATTATTATCAATTATTCCCCTAAACTAAAAGTTAGTTGAGTTTTAATTAACTTAAATAAATGAAGTAGTTGAAGTATTTCAACTAATTTGGAGTGCATAAAAGCCAAATGATAAGGAAGAACAAGGGGAGAATAAAAGGAGAAAGTATACTAAGGTTTTCTCTTAAAGTTTTATTGAGATAGTTCAGTTTTCATTCATTCTTCAATTCATCAAAGGCCTAATTCTCTTTTATGACATCAGGGTCCTATTGTAGACAACAAGGTTCAAAGTTGAATCATAATATTCAAACGCTTGTTTTCGGAGGTGTTGATCTATCTTTGATAGTCTATGTAGACTTGTCTGTTTATGAATTAAATTTCATGATTGATAAAGGATATTATGCAGAGTCAAGTGGGCAGTAGTCTGTGGCCAGATGATCCAGATTTTAAAGTTCAGATTTTACTTCTTGTCAGAGTCCTTTTGTATGGTTTTCATCGGGGATATCTAAGTTTGACCTTGGTCCATGCCCCCCACGGGGATTTTGTAAAGAGAAAAATTATTTTGATTGCTTGGAATGAAATAAAGAGATTGCTATTCTGTCTCATCTATGTTCATATGTGACTTGGTATTTTTTCTTTTGATATCCACATTTTCTTTTGCAATCTGATATATTTAGAAAATTGTATAAAAAAATTATGTTTTTGCAACAATATTTTATTCAAAAAATAAGCCTAAGCCCTTTTAATTAATACTTGTCGATTGGGAACACTTTTGAGGCTATAAACATAGCATAACATTCTTGACTATCTTTCCTTAGCCAAGCAAGATTCGAAAATGCTTGAGTAATATAATTTAATATTGTTTCCTCAACAACCATGATTTGAAAAATCGAACTGCAGAATATTGTTTTGGTACCATTGTTGGTGTGTTTTACAGGCAACGTTTGCTTGTCATTGATGGCAAGATCAAAGTATGCAGCAAAGGAAAAACAAGGACAAAGTAAGCTCAGGAGGAATTAGCGCAGAGTTGAATGCAGTGCATAGGTGCACACCAGGAATGAGGTTAACCCATTTCCAAAGCTCAAGAGAGATAGCGTCAGGCAGATCAAAGGTAGAGTCCCTTGACACTTAGAAATTCTTCCAAGTAAGGATAATGTGTAAGCTCGGGAGGAGAAGTGTCAGTGATCGTTGGATCCTATCCTGACTTCCCGATGGCCGTCAAATTTGAATGTAGACAAAAAGAACATGCAAAAGGGGAGGACAGATCTCAGGCGTCAGATCTGAGCGTAAAATTCGACCATCCTTGGATCAGGGAGAACTTGTACGTTCATTAAAGAGCATGAAGTGACGAAATCGGGAAGTGGAGAAATTGCGAAGTGGCGAAATCGAGAGAAGATCTGGACCGTCAATACACCAAGATTCTGGACCATTGATCTAAGCTCAATCTCAGAGTTTCGCCTATCGCGACTTGGAGTGACAAGAACCTCCATCAAAGGAATCGCAAGATGTGAATTCACGATGAGATCTGGATCGTAGATTCATCGAGATCGTGGACCATTGATCTCAGCTCTATCTCGGAGTTTCGCAAATCACGACTTGGAGAGGCAAGAAACAATACCACGGGATTGCCAAAATCGTGATATGAAAAATCATGATATGATCTGAGCCATTGAATCAAGATCACATTTGGACCATCAATCTGACTCACGTCGGCAAACCACGTCAACTAAGAACATGTGGCACAACCAAGCAATGACAAGTGTCAAACTAATTCAACATTGCAGGCACATGTAACTCACGAATTAGAGTGACACGTGGTAGTTATTCGACACGTGTCAATCCACGTGTGACGTCAGCAGGTTTATATCACTTCAGAGTTTCATAAATGAGGAGTTGGAGATGCATAAGAACATTCACCACAGGAATGTCGAAATTGCGATATGCGAAATCACGATTTAATTGTAGCCGTCAGATCAAGGTGCAATCTGGACCATCGATCCGACTCCATTTCGGAGTTTTACGAATTGCAATTTGGAGAGGAAAGAACTCCTACCATAGGAGACCCGAAGTTGTGAACCCCGATATCATGATATATGAAATCATGAAGAGATCAAGACTGTCGAATCACTTAAAGTGTGGACCGTTGATCTGACTCCATTTCGGAGCTTCGGATATCGGGACATGGAGCGTCAAGAGACTCTACCATAGGAGTGTCGAAACCCCGATTTGCGAAAATGCAAAGCAAATAAATAACGATAGAGTTAATCCAACGGTGCTGGTAAATTTGATCACGATCAGAGGGATAATGTTGCCCCTCGTAGTCTAACTGCTGGAAACAATTGATGATTTCTGCCAAAGGATTCTAAGAGACTCTGTGTGATCACCAGAGGAGATGAAGAGTCTCCAAGCTTCGTCCAGTGAAGGAAGACAACTCTTAGAGGGATTGACAGGTGGATGAGCATTGAAGTCTGTAGCTGAAAATAGAAAGAATAAGCTCGTCGAAGACAAAGAGGATGAAGAGCCTCAACTACCAGAGAAGTTGAGACAGAACACCCAGTGATGTTGAACGTGTGGGAAAAACTGCCGAAGAAGTTGAAGAGTCACGATGATGATGAGGCAAGCACTCGAGATGTGGAGGAATTTGGCATGGAGTGAGCATGCAGAGGTATTGCGAATATTGCATGCACAAAGACAACAGAGACTATAAGAATGTTGAACAAAGAAGAGATATGGGTTGTCACTGTGCAGAAGAATTCAGGGGTGTGCAAGAAGGCAGAGTGCAGGAGCAGAAATGCACAATAGAGGAATTTTGCATTGAAAGGATATGGTGCATAGAGCATAAAAGGCAGAAGAACAGAAAGTGAAAGGGGTGTGCAGAAGACACTGATGCACACAGGGAAGAGTACTGTAACAGAACAACGACAAGGATGGTAAGCCATTGAATAACTTTATATCACTGTAATAAGTTTTAGTAACAAAGAATTTATAATTCAGGGAGGTTGGGAGGTTCTAGGGAGGACTGGTGTCCACAGAGGTTCAAGTGGGGGGGGCTTGAACAAAGGGAGTTGGTGCTTCCTTCTAGTTGGTGCTAGATAAACCAGGGAGTTGGTGCTTCCTTCTAGCGGGTGCTAGAGAAAAACAAAGAGTTGGTGCTCCCAGCAAGTTACAGCTTGCAAAACAGAAGTTGTAGCTTCATAATGAGTTGGTGCTCAAATGTATGATAATGTAAAGAATGTAAATAATACTTATCATATAAAGAAGAAGAGGTTTTTACCCTTTATGGGTTTCCTCAGGAAATATATGTCTCTGTGTTTCTCATATATGTGACTGATGTTGAATGTGCCATTGTTTATTTCCCTACATTATTGTCATCATCATTGAATGCCTTGAAAAGTTTTTAAAAGAAGCATAATTGTTTAAGCACAGTAACAACTGATTCACCCCCCCCCTGGCTCAGTTGTGCAACAATTGGTATCAGATCCGGCCCCTTTTATCTAAGGGTAGATCCTAGAGCTTAAACATGTCAAGCCATGAATGAAATTCAACCAATAAGGCTCCTCTATTCGATGGAACAAACTTTGCCTTCTGGAAAGTTAGAATGAGAACCTACATAATGTCGTTAGGTGCAGATGTCTAGGATGTGGTAGATACTGGTTATGTAAATCCATTTATGCTAGCTAATAAGGATGACAAACTAGAAATTAGCTTCAACGCTAAGGCTATGAATGCTATCTTGAGTGGGCTTGCAGAAGCAGAATTCGTAAAAGTTATGCACCTAGGAACTGTCAAAGAAATGTGGGACAAACTCATTAGTAGTTATGAGGGTAATGAGAAGGTAAAGGATGCAAAGCTTCAAACCTATAGAATACAGTTTGAACAACTAAAGATGAAGGAAGATGAAACTATTGGAAAATAATTTCTGAGAGTAGAATAAATGGTAAATGCAATGAAGGCACTTGGTGAAACAATTGGGGAACCTTCTTTAGTTTAGAAAATCTTGAGATCTCTCCCAGATAGGTTCAACCTGAAGGTCTCTGCTATAGAAGAAATTAATGATCTAAAAACCTTGTAGTTTGATCAACTTCTAGGAACATTGACTGCATATGAAATGAGAATAGTTAAAGATAAACCCACCTCTAGAGAAGCATCATTTAAAGCAGACAAGAATGAGGATTCTGAGCCCAGTGAAATTGAAGCAAAATTTGTGAAGAGACTGAAGAAGGGATCAAGCAAATACAAAGGTAAATTGTCTTTCAAATGCTTTAAATGTGGTAGGATAGGTCATTTTGCAAATAAATGTCCCCACAAAGGAAAGGATCAGACTTGTGATGATGAGGAGAAATACAAACACAGAAATTTCTTTAAAAAGAATAAGTTTAAGAAGAAAAGTCTTTGTGTAAACAATGATGATGATCCTTCAGATGATGAAGACAATGATTCATCTATTGAAGATAAACTAAATGACTTCATACTTATGGCCAAAGAGGACTATGACAATAATAGCACAGGGAGTGATGTTAATGAAGAAGAAGTTGTGGTTGACATGGAGGGAGAACTGATCAGTGCATTGGAAGAGATTGTCAGACTAAGAATCAAGAACAGAAAGAAAAGACAATTGTTGATACAGTTCGAGAAAGACAGTAAATAACCTGATGAAGACCTTGTCCTACTAAAAGTAGAATTGAAAGATGAAAAGAAAATCGAAGAGATTCTGAAACAACAACTATCATAAAAGAAGGCAAGATGTGAAGCATTAGAACAAGAAGTAGTGAAAACAAGGAAAGAAATGGAGAAGTTTCAAGCCTTGTATAATCAGAATCTGTAAAGTATCAAAGCCTCAGAAGGATTGGCCACCATTCTAAATCAACAAAGGAATCCAAAGCTAAAAACTAGCTTGGGGTATGAAGAGGGATCAAGAAGTGGTAAGCTAGGAGATGAAGAACCCATCAAGCTTGTCAAAAGTTCAACCAATGACAATAACAATCCTACAGAAACAAAGGAAGACAATCAGCCGCCCAGGTCGAGTAAGGTAAAAGATCCCAGATCTGAATCTGTAGAACAAAGAAGTAATGTGCGCACTACTAAACGATGTCATAAGTCTGGAAGAAATCGATTTGCTCAAAGAAGACAACCATTTTCCAAGTACAAAGAATCCTTCTATGGCTATTGTTTCTACTGTGCTAACTTTGGTCACAAAGTTGTAAATTGTTTCTTAAGATTTAGACATGAGCAATTAAGATTTCAAAGGAATAAATGCTTTCCACAACAAAGAATGATGCAACCAAGTAACAAACCTTCACTGATTGCCAATTGCCAAATTAATTCCAGGGACATGCAATCAAAGAGGTCAAGAAATAATCAATAGTCAATGAGTAGACAACGCTGCACCAATAAATTTGACCTGTTGAACAATGAGATTGAATGCTACATCTGTCATAACTATGGACATAGATCTATTGACTGTCGTTTAAGGGAATATGAACCAGATTCGAAATCTCCTACTGAAAATGTCAAGTTTTGGGAGAAGAAGGAAAGTGACAAGTGTGGATTAGTGTTGTCTGCTCAAAGAAAAATGAACCCTTGGTATATAGACAGTGGATGCTCCAAACACATGACGGGAGACAAAGGCAAGTTTCTATCTCTAAGTGAAAGCAAATCAGGAAACATAACCTTTGGAAATGATGCTCCAGGGAAAATAAAGGGCAAAGGGATGGTGAGCTTAAGTAATGGAAAAGGAAAATCCCAAGATGTTCTACTTGTGGACGGGCTGAAACATAATCTTCTCAGTGTAATTCAAATGTGTGACAGAGGATGTGAAGTGTTGTTCACATCCAAGGACTGCAAGATAAAGTCTGTAAACTCAGGACAAGTGGTGGCCAAAGGCATAAGGACAGAGAATAATGTATATGTGTTGAAAGAAAATAGAGAAGAATGCCATCTAAGCAAACATGATGAAAGATGGTTATGGCATAGGAGACTTGGTCATCTAAACTTTGACCACTTAATCAAACTCAAAAACCTCGAGGCAGTAAAATATCTTCTGAGAATATCAAAGCCCCAAGATTTTATGTGTAAACCCTGTCAAGTAGGGAAGTAAAAAAGAACATGGTTTAAGTCCAAGAGCTTTACTTCAACAGAGAAACCACTCCAACTAGTTCATATGGATTTATGTGGACCATCAAGACAGGAAGGCACAAGGAAAGAAAACTACTTCATGTCGATTATCGATGATTACTCCAGACTTACTTGGGTTTCCTTTCTCAAAGAAAAAGATGAAGCATTTGAGAAGTTTAAAATATTTAAGGCTTTAACAGAGACACAAACAGGCAAGAGGTTAAAGGCAGTAAGATCAAATTGGGGAGGAGAGTTTATGTCAAGAGACTTCAAAGAATTCTGCGATGAACATGAGATCAAGAGAGAATATACAATCCCAAGAACTCCACAACAAAATGGAGTTGTTGAGAGGCAAAACAGAACAATGCAGGAAATGGCCAGGTCAATGATGAATGAGAATAACATTGGTCAAACCTACTAGGTAGAAGCAATACACACAGCAGTTCATGTGCTTAACAAAGCCCACCTCAGACCACAAAGTGACAAGACACCTTATGAATTATGGTTTGGAAGACCTGCCTCAATCAAACACTTCAGAGTCTTTGGGAGTAAATGTTACATAAGGAATAATGATGAGAACCTTGGAAAATATGATGATAGGGTTGATGAAGGTATCTTCTTAGGGTATGCTACAAACAATAAAGGATATAGATGCTATAATAAGAGGCTGCATAAAATGGTTGACTGTATTGATGTAAAAATTGATGAAGGAATCCCAGCAAGAGAGGTATACAGTAATGAGTCTTCTACATAAGACACAGCTAAAGCTGAAGATGAACAGTTCCAAGAATCAGAAAATGAAGACTCTGAATCAGATGAAGACTCAGACACTCGAACAGACTCAAATCAGTAGTCAACTTCAAATTCCTCCTCCAGAATCATTCAAAAGAATCATCCTGCAAGTCAGATAATTGGAGAAAAAGACAAAGGTGTACAAACTAGGAGAAAGCTAATCAAAACCATCGAACAATCTCATATATCTTTCATATCCATGCTGGAACCCAATAATTTCAATGAATCCAACAAATATGATCACTGGGTTAAAGCAATGAATGATGAACTTGATCAGATTGAGAAAAACAATACGTGGGAGATGGTTCAAAGACTTGAAGGCAAAAATGTCATTGGCTCCAAATGGATCTTTAAGAATAAGTTGAACAAGCAAGGACAAGTTATCAGGAACAAAGCAAGGTTAGTCTGTAAAGGCTATGCTCAGATAGAAGGACTGGATTTTGGTGAAACATTTGCACCCGTAGAAAGATTAGAAGCTATCAAAATGTTTCTTGCCTATGCTTGTCATAAAAGGTTTAAAGTCTACCAAATGGATGTCAAGTCAGCCTTTCTAAATGGAGATTTAAGTGAAGAAGTCTATATGGAACAACCAGAGGGTTTCAAACTGTTTGATAACCCTGACTTAGTATGCAAGATGAAGAAAGATTTATATGGTTTAAAACAATCCCCTCGAGCCTGGTATCACAGACTGAATACGTATCTCAAAGACAAAGGTTTCAAGAGAGGAACAATTGACATCAATCTGTATATTAAAACAGAGGATAATAATTTTCTCATCATATTGGTCTATGTAGATGACATCATATTTGGATGTAATAAGGATTCATTGGTACAATGGTTTTCTTCTGCCATGGAGTCTGAATTTGAAATGTCTATGATAGGAGAACTGTCATTTTTT
>JASDQU010099861.1:385328-397085 GCA_032191745.1 Picea mariana
CAACTGCCCATGGTCATAACTCTCTAACCGTGAGGAGTTATGTGACGCTCCACATACCACCAGAAATGGAATGACAAGCACTATCCATCTAGTATATTTTACCTAAAAAATTCATTGTCCTTCATCTCATTATTCCACAATTAAGCATGGGTTCTCTTACTCCGCAAAGCATCTTCCCGTGAGGGCTTTCACCATAAGGGAACCACTTTGGAATTCATTCATCTTTACTTCTTATCAACCATGAAAAGATAATAATGGCTCATCTTTACATCAAACAATCTTGGGTCCATTACCCAAACCTTTGTGTTGCAGGGCTTTCTTCAAGGGTTGACATCAATGACAACCAACCTTAATCAACACTATGGATAGTTCTTTCCGAACTTCCATCAATATCATGCACACAGGCATCCATTGCTTCCTGGAATGATCAATAATTATTACAACCATCTAGAAATTGATCTCCTCTTCCATCCATTCATCCCATTCTCATACCAAGAGCACACGAATTGGAAAGAACGAGGCACACCCCTAAAATGAAAGAGTGAGAGGGTGTAACAATGAATGAATAAGAATGAGTGAACCGCCAAAACAAAACACAAGGGATGTTTATATAATTAAATGAAAAAAAGAACCACATGGTCTTCCTCCCAAGAATATCATGTAACCATTTTTCTCCATAAAATCAATTATGGGTAAATAAAATATAATAAAAAGACTTAGCCCCTTAAACCCCCAGTCTCGTGGAATCATAGCCCCTATATCTTTTTTCTTTGTCTGTGTTATAGCCAGCGGTGTATTTTATTAATGTATATGAAGTATTACATTTCCTAGGCACTCTCTCCCCCTTTTCAAGTTTTCCATCTCACCAGCCTAAGTCACAGTTACATAATACATTCTAGTTGATAAGGGTTAAAACTGGGGTGTTACATCCCCATCCCCTTATTTTGACATTGTCATCAGTGCACAACACCATTCCAATGTTATTAAAATTACAAATCTAGGCCATTTGGAATTAATCCACACATGAAATCTAGCCAAATCTTATATACATAGGCAATCTGGCCTAAAATTAAACATGTATACATAGGATTTTCAACCCAAAACATGTATAATGATCTTCATAATTTATATTTCTGGCAGCAGTTCCAACTAGCAAGCTCTCCTTCCATATCATCCTACACAACCCAAATAAATGAACCCCTTTCTTTGGCATGCAGTCCCTCAAGCTGCTCCACTTATCTCCAGGGATCCAGCGCACTCAGCTAGGAAGTTTCATAGTTGTGTCTCCAAGAACTCTAGCTCTGGCAAGTCCATTGAAATTCCTTCATTTTATGCCTTCATGATTGAGCTTGATTTCCTTCTAGTGTTCTTTTTCTTGAGATTCCATCTTGCATAGCCAACAAATCATATGTATTATACACATACAGTCATCATGAGATATCATTATAACAATTTTCACTCATAAATGTCAAATCTGCTTTATACAGGAAAACAAAATTTTCCAAGCATGAGCTTCCTGCTCATAATTCATTAGGCTCTTGCAGTTGTAGGCATCAATGTTTATTATGGATTACATAAATTTCATACCCAGTACCATTATTCCTGCAATTTTCTCAACCTTCAATCAACCAAACCAATTGTTGGCATATCATAACATTTTTTTTAATTTCTCAAACTGTTTATATACAGGAAATAAAATTCTCAGGCATGAGGACTTTTCTCATAATTTTTGGCTCTTATAGAAAAAAGAATTGGTATTATGTATGGGGTTACATCCCTGCCACATCCAATACCATTCTCCCTACAATTCCGTCAACCTTTCTTTCATCCACACAAATTGTTAGCATAATATAACAATTTGTAACTATTAATTTCTGAAATCTATTTTATACAGGAAAATAAAATTTCTAGGCATGAATTTTTTGCTCATAATGTTTGGCTTCTGCAGCTGTAGATATTAGTATTCCATGTGGCTTACATCCCTGCCATATCCAAGACCATCCTACCTGCAATTTTCTCAACTTACACTCAGCCAAAACAATTTATCAGTAATTATTAAATTATAAATCCCAAAACTGTTTTATATAGGAAAAATAAAATTTCTAGACATGAGTTTCTACTCATAATAATTTGGCTCTTGCAACAATAGGAATTGGTCTTCTTTATGGGCTTACATTTCTGCCATATACAAAACCATTCTTGCTACAATTTCCTCAATTTTCTTGCATCCAAACAAGATTGTTAGTACTCATGCATATTTTCAATAATTCATAAAATGATTTCATAATTGAAATTTAACAACAATTCAATCATTTCCAGCCATTATTGACATTAAAATAGAATTCAACTATTAACTGGAATGAACTCATCATTCTCTACACATGTATTCTCAACCAATATTTTATTTCTTCTAGACATCGATATTTCTATCACGTTGTTCCCCTGACAAATATTTTCCATAATTTATCATTATGTAACTACTTTAACCTGCAACTTTCTTGTTGCAATATCTAATATCTCCTGAAGTGTTTTCAACTTCATGAGTTGGCAATACTCACATTATTTCATTTGTTAGCATAATCATTTCTATGTTATATAATATATACATGCATTCACCAAAATGCATTCAACAATTCTTGTAATACCACTTGTAACATTTTTAATAGCTCCAAAATTTGATCTCAGCATTGCAACAAACAACAATTCAATCACCTTCAACTAGTATTCGTATTAAATATAATGAAACTATCCATCATTATGTATTTTCAGCACCACATGCTTTTCATAATGCAACAAATAATTACTAAATAAAATAACAATCGATGTGCCAATACCCATGGCCAAATTTACACAATGCATCCCTACATTGACTACATAATACCACATAACTATGTCATGCATTCACCAAGGTGAGTTGGAAGGTCTGGCCAACGCCTCAACACATCATCCACAAAATTCCTGTTGATGTTTGGACAACATCGGGAATACATTTTTCCATATATATATATATATATATATATATATATATGACATAATATGACATAATATTTATAATACAATGTATAAATATACTTACTAAATAAATAGTTACTTATTATCCAAGTGATACATCCTTTCATGAATGGTCACCATATGTTCTATATATATGAAACTCTCATAATTGTAATAACATCAATTTAATATAAGCATTTTCTATTGTACTTGTGTCTTTGTGCATGGTTATTCTTCTTGTGATCTTGGTTATTACTGCTGCTATTGTTCATGGTTTATGCTTCAATTCAAGTAAATTTATAAAGTAACTCAATGTAATTGAACCACATTAAAATCCAACATGGTATGAGAGAAACATTCTTGAAATAAGACTATTGCACATGCATTGACCTTGTACAACAACTCATACCTTTCCTGCAATTCATTGTTTTGTTGCAACTGCAACTCAGGCTAAAATTTCTGCACTCTTCCAACAACCATGGTGAACTATATTTTGGTGGAAGATAGGATTGATGGAACAACCAACTTCATTTCTTAGAAATATAGATTGCTCATCACTCTAGAAGAGAGTGAACTAATGAAGTGCGTTGAAGAAGTTGTACCAGAATCAATTGATGATGTAGAAAAATCACAATGGAGGAAGAATGATGCAAAAGCTAGAAAAATCATCATCTATTCTGTGAGAGACCATTTAATCCCTCACATATCCAACTTGAAGACATATAAGCAGATGTACGATGCCTTGAAGAAGTTGTTTGAGAGTAACAACACCAACAGAGCACTTGTCTTGAGACACCAACTCCAAAATCTCAAGATGACGAAGTCTGATACAATTGCCACCTTCTTCATGAAGATTTCGGAGACCAGAGGTCAGTTGGGTGCTATTGGTGAAATCATCTTTGATAGAGAACTTGTCATGATTACCCTTAATGGTCTTCCAAGCCATTGGGAGCCATTCATTCAAAGTATCAATGGGAGATCCAAATTGCCCAAGTTTTATCGTTTATGGGCAGACTGTACTCAAGAGGAGACCAAACTTGCAGCTAGAGGCATGAAATGTTCCCATCATGATGAAAATCAAGCCCTTGCCACTCATGCAAGGAAAAGCAAAGGAAAAAGAAGAGGTTTTGGAAAAACCTTTAAAGGAAGGAAGTCAGCACCAACTTTTGAGCACAAAAAGAAGGACATGTCAAAGGTTCAGTGTTTTAGATGTGACAAGTATGGCCACTATGTAAAAAAATGTCCTACATGGAAGAAAGGAAAACAACATGCTTCCATTGCTAATGTNAGAGTTCTTCTTCATTTCATCCCTCTCAAGTATGGTTCCTACTAGTAATGATGTTTGGTTGATTGACAGTGGTGCTTCCAGACATATGACTGGATACAGAGAGCACCTTACAAATCTAGTAGAGAAAGAATCTTGTTTTCATGTTGTACTTGGTGATGATGTGATATATACTGTGAAGGGAGTTGGATCCACCTCCTTACAATTGTATTCTGGTACCCCACTCCATTTGAGCGATGTATTATTTGTACCTGGGATGAGACGAAACCTTGTCTCTATTTCATCCTTAGAGAACAAAGGCTACAAGGTTACTTTCTCTGATGGAAAAGTTTCGGCATGGAACAAGAACTCTAGTATTAATTCTGCCCGGGTGATTGGTGTTTGAGAGGACAGATTGTACAGATTGATTGTTCGACCAGTTCAGGCCCTAATACATGATTCTATTAGTTTGAGTGAACTATGGCATATGAGACTTGCTCATTTACAAATCCTTCCCTAGACTCCTATGCTTGACACATAGAGATTATTCACACACAACCTCTTAAGCTCTTTGTTTTCTTTCACATCAAGATTGCAGTTTTCTACACATCTCTACCTTCAAGGTTAAGGAGCCTTACTTTTCCTTTCTATGCCCATTAATGACATTATTCACCTACTATATTCATGTCCTATGTGAGGATTCTTGTTTTTGTTGTACCTGTAATTTATTCACACTCTGTAGCGGCTAAATAATAATCCTTCTATTATTCTCTTCTGGGGTTCTTTATCCATTTTTCATTACTATCTATGCAGTTCTTTATTGCCTCATCCAACTTTTGTAAGCTCTATCATGATTCCATGACCCTGATATATTATCCTAGTCTTGAATTGATCTGATTATACCTCTAATTCTACTAAATCTGCAAGAAACCATTTTGTAAGAATTATACATATTATAGAAATTTGTCAATTAAAGCTACAGGTCCTTTTTCTGCTCAATTCATGAAGAATATTATCACAATTATCCAAATTCTAATATTCCAGGTCATTCTCCTCTGAATCATATTTCTAATGAATATACTCTTTCCCCGATCCGATTTTTGAGTTGAAAGTTATAGCTTCCTAAAAAAGCCACTTTCACCCCATTTTTGCATTTTCTCCACTGGTGAAATTTTATTGAAATGCCAACTTCATTCAACTGCAGAAGAAAATATGTCAGGAACTAGAGAAACTTTATATGATGCGTAGATCACTAAATTTACAATGAATTCATAACAATTCTCATATTTTCAATATGATGCTCCACTCAAAAACTACAACAATCTGGAAATGACAACTTTGCCCTTTTTTCACCTCTTTTTCTAGACTTGGAATTTTTAGTGAAACTAGCTATCTCTCAATATGTGCACTTCTGAGAAATTTTCACTAAACAAAAGTTGTTTGTCTTGATGATTGTATAAAATTTTGAGTAAATAAATTTTTTCAATTTAGTGATTTGGGGTCACGTTTCTTCCTCCGAAAATCTCAAAAATCTTAAAAAAGTGGCCCATAATAATGGATTTTGGCCTATTTCAGCATCCCCATTCTAATCCCCTTAGGATTTATTCAGTTTGTTTGTGGGTTATTTATTTTTCTATTTTTTGGACACTCTCAATGAATTTCATCTTAATATGGACCTTTGCCAATGATCTGGACCTAGATATTTAAAAATCACTATTTTGTCATTTCTGACAAATGCAAGTCAAAATGGACAAGGTCCCTCTCTGGAACTTTCATAGAACTCATCTCTTCGGAAAAAACCCTTAAGTTTCATCCCAATATGACTTTATATTCTCTAGTTATGGCCAAACTATGAAAATGGCTCTAGACTTGGTTCTTTTTTTTTTTAACATTGTGGAATAGTTTTTCCTATGGGGCAATATGCATTGTTGATATTAAAATTGGAATAAATCTAGACCGTACATTGGAGGTTCTCATTTGGAATGCTGAAGAATCAAGCTCAAAAGGAACTATGAAAAGAGGGTATCGAAGAACATTCATTTTCGATACCACCGAAACTTTTCATTCGGAGTTGACAAAATTATGTAAGTTTCATTGCTCTGACCAGAGGGTATCGAAAAATATTCCCTTCTCGATACCATCGGGACTATTCATTCAGAGTTCAGAATATTGGGGAAGTTTCACTACTCCGAAAAGGAGGGTATTGAAGAATTTTCTCTTTCGATACCTTATCACTCAGAGTTCAAAATATTAGGCAATCTTCACTGCTTCAACCAGAGGGTATTGAAGAATATTACCTTTTGATACCTTGTCACTTGGAGTTCAAAATATTAGGTAATATTCACATCTCCAACCATAGGGTATCGATGAATATTCCCTTTCGATACCATCAAAACTCTTATGAACGAGATCTTTCGAAAACACTTTTATGAAAGAACATATCTATGAGAACTAACAGCTAAGAATGATCTTGAATGATCTAACAACTCTCGCTCTTTAGGGATCCTGTGATCGGACTGAACCTCATTCTTGACTCTGAGTCCTTCTGACACTTCCTTCTCAGAGGCCTGTCGGGAATTCCTTTCTCAGACCTCTAAGATTGAATCTTGACTGTTGATTCCTCTGATTTCCCAAATGACCGAAAATGGACGCGAACCGTCGATTTGCCTCATTTCTCAAACCCCCGAAATGAATCGCATATGTCGGTCTAGTAACTTTGTCAAACTTTGAAAACATTAATATTTTTAAAGAACGAATCTGGGTCGATAATCGTAAGATTAGACACGATCTCGACCGTTGATTCTTTGAAATCTTCCCCACGCTATCACGTGCATTAAAATTATGAATTTTTTCAATCTTCCAAGTCGAATTCAACTCTACAACTCAACATATCAAATCTATTAAACCTCTCAAACAATTTGAATCATCTAAACATGGATTTCCTCATGAATTTGGGGGTTTCACTCTAATTTTTTCACCATTTTCCCCAAAATTCGTACCAATTGAATCTGTAACAACAAATCTACCTGATTCACACCCATTATGGCCCATACAAGTCCATTGTTTCAACCAGAAGCTACGATACCAATCTATAACATACCCAACCACCCACAGGCTAGTCACGCTACCTCCAAAACTCACTTTTGAACCAATTTCGAATTCTAATAATAATTAATCTGAAATCAAGCATGAAAGACTGACATGCATTAATCAAGATCCATTCTATAGAATAAAGGAAATAAATAGTGTGCCATGCACAACAAATAACCAATGCGCATGCACACCGAAATACATCTCAGAGATAATTAAATACACAACGAAAAATATGTTGTACAGAAAACACAGAGAGAACTTATCTTTCAAGTAAACATTCACCAACTGGCTGCATACCAAGGACGTTCCTCCCAACCATAGACACTATTGTTCATTTACTCTCAACAATAGGCCACCCCCAAGCTAGGGCTATGAATCCACAAGAACAGGTCCTAGGCCAAATCTAAAACACACAACAGTTGGCTAACTAGCTCTCAGTTTTCCCAACCACACAACAAATCCAAATTTCCATCTCTCTTTCCCCATCAACCTGCACAACCCAAAGAAATGGACACCTTTATCTGCCATACATCCCCTCAGTTTGTCCCATTTCTCTCTAGGGCTCTAGTGCTACTAGTCGGGAAATCTCCCTGCTGGAATCTCCAAGGATTCTCAGCTATGGACAGTTCTTTCTGAACTTCCATCAATCTCATGCACACAGGAATCCATTCCTTCCTGGAATGATAAATAATTATTACAACCATCTAGCAATGCCTCTCCTCTTCCAGCCATTCATCCCATGCTCAGACGAAGAGCACATGAATTATCAAGAACAAGGCACACCCCCAAAAATGAAAGAGTGAGAAGGGTGTAATAGTGAATGAATAAGAACGTGTGAAGCCCCAAAACAACCCACAAGAGATGTTTATATAATTACATGAAAACAAGAACTAGATGACCTTCCTCCGAAAAAGCTCATGTAACCACTTTTCTCCATAAAATCAATTATGGGTAAATAAAATATAATAAAATGACTTATCTCCTTAAGCCCTCTCTCTCATGGAATCATAGCCCTTGTCCGTCTTGCAGCCAATGGTTTATTTTATTAATTTATATGAAGTATTACATTTCCTAGGAAATATGTCCCCCTTTTCAACTTTACCAACTCACTAGCCTAAGTCACAATTACATATGGGTGAATATGCTTACTTGTTTATATTTTAAACCGTATTCTAAATCAATTTCTCTTTGTGTAAGATTGGCATATCCTTTACATTCATCTTCTTTGACCAATGTAGCCACACCAAACCATGATAACCTACCATTATTAGATTGTATACAACATTCAATCCATACCTTCATCTAATCAATATTGTTTGCAATGTATAAATGTATTGCATCCCACTCTCGACCAGTTGTATTGAAATAAAACAATATTTCACCTATAATCAATTACCATGGTATACCTTCATAATAATGGATTATGAAGGAAGACTAAAAACAAAAAGTCAAATGTATTATAAATTTCCACCATCTACTTACATGTCACTTTCCTCATTCTACCTTTCCCCAATAAGTTCTCCCCTTCAAATTTGTTGATGGAGTCGACATCCCAAATGCGATCCACATTAATACTTGCAGATATTTTAGGAAGATATTGACTAATAGAAATCATGGTTTGATATACCATATATCCCTCTACCATAGAACCCTCAAGACGTTCTCTTTGCCTAACCAAAGCCTTCAATGATTTCAAGTGCCTCTCAAGCATCCACATTGACCTTGTGTGTACAAGTACACACTTTTCAATCTCCTCAACTTGGTGTATGAGGTAGTGTTTTTGTGCATTGAAAAATGAAAGAGGTAGATACTTTTTCATTTCACACATTAGACGAGGAATTTGTAACCTCCAAAATTTTATGTCTTCTTTATAGATTTATTTAGATGAAAACCATCTACAAATGATGCAAGCAAATCACATGTTTCAACAAAAAAGAATGTAGTACTACATTACAAGTAAAAAATTACACTTTGCATATAAATCGTCACTCACCTCATGTATTTAGCAAGATCATATATAACTTGTTTTACATTGTTGTGAAAGTTGTCTGGGAGAGATAGAGGTAGAACATACTGTAACATAAAAAATGAATCATTATTTAGTCACAAATTAGTAGATTAAAAAAAACACAAACAAGATGTTTCACCAATATAGAAATATATACACCAAAATAATTACCTTAATCAAGGTATGCCAATCATGAGTTTTTACCCCACCTAATTCATCTTTCTTTGTAAGGATAATCTTTATGTTTGAATAAAATCCAATGGGAAATTTAATTTTTTCAATAACCTCTTTTACATCCTTGCTTTGTTTCTCTATCAATAATCATGGAAGGATGCTTATATTTTGGTCGTCTGGATCACTATTTGAATGAATGACACTTTTTATTGCATGATTGACCTCCTTAATGTCATTACAAATATTGACAATTTTTCTTTGTCACTCCTTCCATCTAAGATTCACCATAACGTTTATGTTAAATTCTTCTCGATGTGCATTGTATCAAACAGATGAACAATTTCTAGGTGGTCATAGTAGGGGAGCCTACTAAATTGTACAGGATAACTTTTCATTCCTAGTGGAAGCACCCCATTATTAATGTCTTCATGACTACCTTCAAGGTGAATCATATAAATTAAAGATATTGCAACAATACTTGTCAATTAGTACAATGAACAAAATGCCATAAAAAAATAAAATATTACAAACATTTCATGTATGATACATGATAGATGATTTGTGAGACGAACAAAGTTCGCTCATACAAGAATTATCCAAAATACATGAAATATAAAATAATAATCCATGTAGGAATAATATATAAAATATGAATAGATAAGATGATAATAAGATATAATAAGATGATTACAATTGAGAATGAGGGCTCATTAATATACCCACGCAGGGGTGCCCTTAACCAATAGTCATGTCCTTTGAGACATGACCTTTCATTATTATTAATAATTATTATTTATTAATTAATTATTATGTTATGAATATCTATTTATGTATATTTATGTTCATAACATTGCCTTCCCCTTAAAAATGTTTTTTCCTCAAAGCATAATTACTAGAAGGCTTCCCTTTTAACTTTTGTTCTGGCACACAATGTCTTCTCAAATCTTTTGTGCTTGTAGTTGTGACTCTCGACGAAACAAGATGATATAACCTTTGAATTCCCAAACTGATGTGTTGCATCTTCTGGGGATTGATCCATCCCAAATCTATTTTCATTGGAATTGTTTGATGATCAATTGTTGGAATGGAGATTCTCATGAGAATATTCGTGATTGTATTTCTGAATTATCTTGATATTCTTCCATAATAAATGATTTTTAAATGTTTCTTCAATCCTTTTTAGAAAAAATCATTTTCCTTATACTCCTTTCACTTTATAAATAAATATCTTATATAAAATACCCCTTTCTCTTTATTATTACACCTTCCAATATATCTCTTTTAATAACTTTTCACAAATGAACTTAAAAATGGACCACCGTAAACTTTTCTCCTTGTATCTTATTGTATATAATAAATTCCACTTTACTTTTTGGAATATCACTTTATACTTTTTATAACCCTTTGTATGTTCTTATAGTTAATTATATATAAGTATATAAAAAGAACTTTATTTCCTAATTTTTATTATTTTTTCCTTTTTAATAGCTTTGTGACTTAATTCCCCACTGACTTTTTTATTCTTCGCTAATTGACTTGTCAAGGTGAATTCTTTAATATATGTATCTTCCTTTTTATATACTCACCCCTTCGTATCCTTAAAAGTTATCTTTATATTAAACTTTCATATCAAACTTTGATATAACGTGAGATTTTTTAAATAACTTTTTTTTTTTTCTTTATAATAATGTCACCTTATATTACTTTTATATCTCTTTAATAATATTATTAAATATCCAATCTTCATTTTTCACTTGTTAACTTTTTCCATTACTTTAATTACTTTCACTATAATCACGACCCAACTTTGCCAACGTTGTGATTCACCAAAGGTCACAATATTTATTGAATCAATGCGAATATAGTAATACTCTTGACTTGTTGTATAACTCTACTTTCAAAATAGATTTATGACGAACACGGGTATACCAAGTGTGGCTTGTAGTGCTGAGAACTACATAACCAATTTGTGGTGTAATGGTGGCTCTGTACAAGCAAATGAGATGGCGACTAGACTGATATACAGGTTCCAGATCACTATTCTAAGATAGAAAAAGTGTAGACGAACTTCAAATTTTGGTTTTCCCTCCACGAATATAGTTAGATTCGATTCCTTTGATGGAAATAATGTCAGAAGACAACAATCTCCCCATAGAGTAATTTTATTATGGCGACTGCAGAGAGCAGCTTCCCTCATAGATGCTTACACAGTTCTACTGACCCACAA
>JASDQU010099861.1:400355-414357 GCA_032191745.1 Picea mariana
ATCCTCCACGGAGGATTCTGACCGTCAAATTCCTCCTTGATGATTTCTACGAAATAAACATGGTGTTCTATTACAGAACTTGTCCTCCTGCAAACACCTTCACTGCGCCTCCTTCCAATGCTTCGAGCACTAGCCCTCTTGAGATTTTCTTTGACAACTCGAGTCTTCAAGAAGACTCATGCACGCACTCTTTGTGGAAAATTTTCAATACTTCCAAGTATTGAATACTTTGACTCTGTGCACTCTCTGCGACAACAGTCTTTTCAACAAATCCCTCTGGTTGCGAACTCTAATATTCTTCTCAGCCTGCGCACACCTTGCACAACCCTTGTGCTTACTTTTCACTTCTGCGAAGATGAGAATAACGTTATCTCTCCTGAGCTTTCAGAGATGAACTCTGACTTCTGTCGACGCACACCTTGCGGAAAAATCTCACTGCACTCCTTACAGGAACTCTTGCTCATATAGAGAAACAATTGAAACTCATTCCTTACTCCCTCTCAAACTTCAAACACAAAGCATGAAATCATATACACAACATATAAAGCAAATGTATAACAAAAAGTAAACATCCATGAGCATAACATTCACAATGCATATACAGAGAACAAATACAACACCATGAATTTGAATTGAAGCTCTTTCTATTAAGCCAAATCTCTGTACATGGGTGTTTTCAACTACAAATCTCTGCTCTCTTTTATATGCTCTATGTTCATAATGTTGCTAATCTTGCTAATGTTACAATGATACAAGTGAGGGTGTCTATATCCGTTTTCCCTCCGACTCCTAAAACTGTCTAATCTGAGAATTCAAAGCTACCTACTAACATTAACTAACATAAATGCCTTCTTAGTCCTTCAGACGAGAGCGGGACGCTCAAGGTATGATTACAATATGGAAGTACACCCTTCCTTAATTATTTCATTTACGTTCGGCGCATCCAACTTCAAAATATTTCAAACAATTTATCACATGCCAGAAATGCGTTGGTGCTTGCCCACGCTCGCTTGACGTTGGTGATGCTCCTGCATCAATAACCTACCATTATTAGATTGTATACATCATTCAATCCATACCTTCATCCAATCAATATTGTTTGCAATGTTTAAATGTATTGCATCCCACTCTCGACCAGTTGTATTGAAATAAAACAATATTTCACCTATAATCAATTACCATGGTATACCCTCATAATAATGGTTTATGAAGGAAGACTAAAAACAAAAATTCAAATGTATTATAAATTTCCACCATCTACTTACATGTCACTTTCCTCATTCTACCTTTCCCCAATAAGTTCTCCCCTTCAAATTTGTTGATGGAGTCGACATCCCAAATGCGATCCACATTAATTCTTGTAGATATTTTAGGAAGATATTGACTAATGTAAATCATGGTTTGATATACCATATATCCCTCTACCATAGAACCCTCAAGAGGTTCTCTTTGCCTAACCAAAGCCTTCAATGATTTCAAGTGCCTCTCAAGCATACATATTGACCTTGTGTGTACAAGTACACACTTTTCAATCTCCTCAACTTGGTGTATGAGGTAGTGTTTTTGTGCATTGAAAAATGTAAGAGGTAGATACTTTTTCATTTCACACATTAGACGAGGAATTTGTAACCTCCAAAATTTTATGTCTTCTTTATAGATTTATTTAGATGAAAACCATCTACAAATGATGCAAGCAAATCACATGTTTCAACAAAAAAGAATGTAGTACTACATTACAAGTAAAACACATGCAATGAAATATAAGTCATACAACGAATTGAAAAAATTACACTTTGCATATAAATCATCACTTACCTCATGTATTTACCAAGATCATATATAACTTGTTTGACATTGTTGTGAAAGTTGTTTGGGAGAGATAGAGGTAGAACATATTGTAACATAAAAAATGAATCATTATTTAGTCCCAAATTAGTAGATTAAGAAAAACACAAACAAGATGTTTCACCAATATAGAAATATATACACCAAAATAATTACCTTAATCAAGGTATGCCAATCATGAGTTTTTACCCCACCTAATTCATCTTTCTTTGTAAGGATAATCTTTATGTTCGAATAAAATCCAGTGGGAAATTTAATTTTTTCAATAACCTCTTTTACATCCTTGCTTTGTTTTGCTGTCAATAATCATGGAAGGACGCTTATATTTTGGTCGTTTGGATCACTATTTGAATGAATGACACTTTTCATTGCATGATTGAACTCCTTAATGTCATTACAAATATTGACAATTTTTTCTTTGTCACTCCTTCCATCTAAGATTCACCATAACGTTTATGTTAAATTCTTCTAGATGTGTATTGTATCAAACAAATGAACAATTTCTAGGTGCTTATAGTAGGAGAGCCTACTAAATTGTACGGGATAACTTTTCATTCCTCGTGGAAGCACCCCATTATTAATGTCTTCATGACTACCTTCAAGGTAAAGCATATAAGTTAAAGATATTGCAACAATACTTGTCAATTAGTACAATGAACAAAATGCCATAAAAAATAAAATATTACAAACATTTCATGTATGATACATGATAGATGATTTGTGAGACGAACAAAGTTCACTCACACAAGAATTATCCAAAACACTTGGAATATAACATAATAATCCATGTAGGAATAATATATATAATATGATAATAAGATATACTAAGATGATTACAATTGAGAATGAGGGCTCGTTAATATACCCACGCAGGGGTGCCCTTAACCAATAGTCATGTCCTTTGAGACATGACCTTTCATTATTAATAATAATTATTATTTATTAATTGATTATTATGTTATGAATATCTATTTATGTATATTTATGTTCATAACATTGCCTTCCCCTTAAAAATGTTTTGTCCTCAAAGCATAATTACTAGAAGGCTTCCCTTTTAACTTTTGTTTTGGCACACGATGTCTTCTCAAATCTTTTGTGCTTGTAGTTGTGACTCTCGACGAAATAAGATGATATAACCTTCGAATTCCCAAACTGATGTGTTGCATCTTCTGGGGATTGATCCATCCCAAATCTATTTTCATTGGAATTGTTTGATGATCAATTGTTGGAATGGAGATTCTCATGAGAATATTCGTGATTGTATTTTTGAATTATCTTGATATTCTGCCATAATAAATGATTTTTAAATGTTTCTTCAATCCTTTTTAGAAAAATTCATTTTCCTTATACTCCTTTCACTTTATAAATAAATATCTTATATAAAATACCCCTTTCTCTTTATTATTACACCTTCCAATATATCTCTTTTAATAACTTTTCACAAATGAACTTAAAAATGGACCACCGTAAACTTTTCTCCTTGTATCTTATTTTATATAATAAATTCCACTTTACTTTTTGGAATATCACTTTATACTTTTTATAACCCTTTGTATGTTCTTATAGTTACTTATATATAAGTATATAAAAGAACTTTATTTCCTTATTTTTATTATTTTTTCTCTTTTAATAGCTTTGTGACTTAATTCCCCACTGACTTTTTAATTCTCCGCTAATTGACTTGTCAAGGCGAATTCTTTAATATATGTATCTTCCTTTTTATATACTCACCCCTTCGTATCCTTAAAAGTCATCTTTATATTAAACTTTCATATCAAACTTTGATATAACGTGGGATTCTTTAAATAACTTTTTTTTTTCTTTATAATAATGTCACCTTATATTACTTTTATATCTCTTTAATAATATTATTAAATATCCAATCTTCATTTTTCACTTGTTAACTTTTTCCATTGCTTTAATTACTTTCACTATAATCACGACCCAACTTTACAAACGTTGTGATTCACCAAAGGTCACGATATTTATTGAATTGGTGTGAATATAGTAATACTTTTGACTTGTTGTATAACTCTACTTTCAAAATAGATTTATGATGAACACAGGTATACCAAGCGTGGCTTGTAGTGATGAGAACTACATAACCAATTTTCGGTGTAATGGTGGCTCGGTACAAGCAAATTAAATGGCGTCTAGACTGATATACAGGTTCCAGATCACTATTCTAAGATAGAAAAAGTGTAGACTAGCTTCAGATTTTGGTTTTCCCTCCACGAATATAGTTAGATTTGATTCCTCTGATGGGAATAATGTCAGTAGACAACAATCTCCCCATAGATTAATTTTATTATTTCGACTGCAGAGAGAATCTTCCCTCAGAGATGCTTACACAGTTCTACTGACCCACAATTCAATTTAAAGTGATTTGGATGGACACGATTCTTTTTTTTTTAAGCCTCGTGAATGATTTGATGATTTGACAGCGGAAATGATATGATATTGTCTTTTTTCCACCTCACGCAGTTTAACTACTACTGTCAGTAGTGCAAATATGTATTGCGGACCTGACCCCTGATCTTGAAAAAAATTAGTTTTTTTTTTTTTATTCCCTTGTTTTCCTTTAATTGTGTCACCTCTGTGCTTCAATTTTCTTTAATTCTAATTTCACTCGCAACACTAAAATGTTGGAAAAATATGAAGTCTTCACCCTTTTTATTTATTTTTTTCTTTTTTCCTTTGAGATATGGTAGAACCAACAATTCCTCCTACACTCTATTTGGATGATTCACAATGATAATGACAACGGTCTGTTTTTGTAATTTTTTTTTTCACTTTTCTGATTTCTGGCTTTCTTGGATTTGCAGCAGAAACTTCAATTTTTTACTTGACAGTGGAGTACTCATCTTCATGAATCTGGGTTATTCTCTTTGAATTTGCAGCAAATCGATAAATTAAAAAATGTAAGTGGCCAAGGGCCTAATTTGTGGTCAAAGACCAAATATGTGGCTAAAAGCCTGATTTGATCAAAGATCAAGAACAATCAAAGAAACTTTGAATGAAGTATGGTTGGCCAAAAACCAGTTTAGACAAGGTCTAATAAAGAGACTGGCCAAAGGTTGGGATCAGAAAAAGGAAGCTCTGATACCAAATGAGACGAACAAAGTTTGCACACACAGGAATTATCCAAAATACTTGGAATATAACATAATAATCCATGTAGGAATAATATATAAAATATGAATAGATAAGATGATAATAAGATATAATAAGATGATTATAATTGAGAATGAGGGCTCGTTAATATACCCACGCAGGGGTGCCCTTATCCAATAGTCATGTCCTTTGAGACATGACCTTTCATTATTAATAATTATTATTATTTATTAATTAATTACTATGTTATGAATATCTATTTATGTATATTTATGTTCATAACAATTTGATCAAATATACCTTAACAATTTCTATTATATTGCAACTTCCATAGATGAGGTGTCATTCTTTGTGGTTTTAATCCATTCTCTTCTTTACCATTGAAAATGTGTGAGAAAGTGTTTATACTCATCAAACACCTCATTTCCTAAACTTCTTGAACGACGAGATTTCATCTTAGGACCACAAATTGGACATGGAAATTTACCCTTTGTTTGAAGACCTACAAGAGATGGATTAAATTTTATATCAATTATTCGAAGTATGTTTAATAAAGGGATTATATATAAAACATGCATTATATGAACTTCATAAAATTAAACACTATTAAAATGCAGTGTAACGTTATAACATACCACATGAATTTGTTATCCCTGGGCATCGTGAATTGTCCATACAAGCATTGCATGGAATTTAAATTCCCTTTGCACACCTACTGGTCTAGAGATATCATACACAGTGATGCCCTTCCATAACTCTAGTAACTTGTCAATAGGAGGCTCAATATATACATTCATATCTTTGACTTGGTATTTACCTAATTGATTTAACATACAATACATAATTGCTACATATATGGGTAAATAAAAAAATATCAAACATAATTATAAGGTCACATAATTGAACATATATGAGTAAACAATAAAGTATAAGACAAATTTATGAAACAAACAAGACAAATGAGATGTTACCTTGTTAAAAAACATTATTCTAAACAAATACCTGGAACAATCATTGCCAACATTATGTGCTCCCTCTTTATTGACATCCATGGAGGAATATTATTGTTGATAACAAAAACATGCCACACCGAGTAAGTAGATCTGAGCTCTCCAAATGGATTGACACCATCAACTGCCAATCAAAGTCTAATATTATGAGGTTCATATTTAAAATTTGGCTGTATTTCCTCTATCTTCTTAAATGCAGATCCATCAGTAGGCATTTGAAGAACACCATATTTACTTATGTTCTTTGGATGGTGTTACACATGAAATTTGCACACTTAGGTACCTCATCCTAAGTGTCGTAAGTGTGATATAAGTGTCTCATACACCTTGACACCATGGAATAACCTATGTCACAATCCCTAATCAATGTGGAGGAGGGATATATTACATGAAGGCCAAAATACCAAGTGGACATGAATTATTATTAATATTCATGAAAAATAAATTAATTAAGTGTGAGAATCCACCTCACATTTGGTTTCCTATTTTTTAGGGAAGGCAGAGGATCTCATGGATGGTTGAAATATTTCCTCAAAATAATTAAGAGATATTTCCTCCCCAAAATCCGTAAAGAGATATTTTCTCCCTAAATATCTTTTAGACCCCTTTTTAGTGGATCTGATGAGTGATCCTCTCCATGGTGGTTAAGCCTCCAAATCCTATATAATGAGGGCTTTCTATGGAGGAGAAAAAGAGATGAGTTTAGAGATACCAAAATTATGATCTCATAAGGGGAATGGAGATTTGAGGTATCAAACCTATGATTTTGGGAGCTTTGTGAAAGGACTAGATGAGGAGGACTTGGAGAGGCTTTTGCGACTTCATCTATGGTTTGTAAGTATATTTTTGAGTTCTCATTAATATATGCTTGGCCTATTCCCTTCTAATCTGTGTATATTTACATATGTTGTCTATTATATATGGATTTTATTAGACTAATCTTATAGAGTAGAGTAGGAGTTCTTTGTCTTCTTGATGTCCATTGCATTTCAGGTGTCGAACGGTGCCAAAGAGCTTGGGGATCAAGCGCAAATTGGAGAAATGAGGAAAAACATCGGAATAAGTTGCATCACACATGATTCCTTCTCCTTCTCTTTATGATTAGGTAATTATATTCAAAGGGATATTAGTGTCCAATGTTAGCATCTTTCTGTCTTGGTATAGGGGTCTAGAATCCAAGAGGAGATTCACCTGTCCGCAGGGGGATTTTCCTACAACAAAAATTGGAAACTCCACAGGGGATCAACATTGATTTGTATTTCCTTGGATTGTTCCATCCTTTTTCCCTCCTTTTAAATAATTTTTATTGTTTTTTTATGATCCATTACCTTTCTCCCATCTTCACTAGAAATTTCACAAAATTCTGTGAATTCTAGGTGAGTTTTTCTGCATTTTTTGGCTTTGTTTTGAGTTTATGGGAAGGGTAGAGCTCCCCTGTAGGCCATATAAGAGCACTGATATATAATCAGAGATCCCATGCACTTCTTTAAAGAGCATTGTATCGCTCTGTTCCCTTGATTTAGGGAGCGTTGATCTCATTTTTTGAGGTTTTTTACCTTTTTCTCATTAGATGTTTGCAGCCTATTTTGGAGAGGTCCTTTCCAGGGTTTGCAATTTGGTTTGTGAAGTTGTTTGGGTTGATATTTGATACTTATCACTTCCTATTGTCTTGATTTGGTCTTGAAAATTTTTCAAAAGTGTGAAATTTTGCTTTCTAGTTGCTTGTTTTGTCGGGACAATTTGAGTATTTTCTCTTTCTCCCTGTCTTTTCTTGGATTCATCTCTGCATTTTCTTGTACTCCTTGAATGTTTTTCAGTTGTTTTTAGAACACATTTCTATTTGTTTTCTTTCAGACCTCACCACTTTGAGTTCATTTTGTTTGATTTTTTTTTCTTCTTAGTTCTTTGTCTCCAACTTAGATCTCTTTCATTTGAAAGTACAAAAGCAAAAAAGTTTGCATATCTCCTTGCATAGTTAATCAAACAAAGAAATTTTACATTCATTAGGAAGTTTGCTTTGGTTTATGATTGGAAAAAAGAGCTAGTTTTTCATATGCATTTTAGTTTTTGGAAACGTTTTCTTGATAGTGTGGCATCGCATTGATCTCAGAATCAAAAGTTGCATTGTTTTGAGTGTTTTCTTGTGATTAAGAAGAATAAAAATCTCCTCCTTCCTGTACATAGAATTTATTGAAAGAAAGAACTACATATCATTATTTTGCATTATATTGGAGTTGAGTATCTTACACATCATCAGTTTCATCTCTGTGAACCCTTTGAGATAAAATCCATTAAAATCAACCATGTGCTAATAAAATCAATTCAAATATTTTGTTTTTAGCACACCAACAATAGCTTAGGATTAGATTATTTAGACTAGGTGAAGGGAATAAATTTTCCAAGACTACTAAAGAGACTGTAGAACACTAAAGAGAATTCAAATCCAACTTTCATATGAGCATAGAAGGGAACCCCCTCTCACAAAGGGGCTAAAAACAAGGTCGCGTGCGGAAGAGCAACGGATATTACCCCTTCAAAGATTAACCAATCGTAGTGGAAAGATCGTATATTGGGAGATATTCTTGAGAAACCATTGGTTTGATTTGGTCTCAGTGCTTCGTGAACTCTGAATCCATTCAGGGTCCTCTGGAGTCCTACCGGTCAACTTGTATTCAGTTCTCTTGAATTTCTTCAGACTTTGATATCCTTCCCATACGTTCGGTCCCGACTGTCGACTGTACCCCCCCTGAAGGTTGACTACGAGTTGGTAACATTAGTGGCCTTTCCTAGGTATCTACTGAGGTGACTGTGGGGGGGTTCCCACGATACCTAGGGCATACGTCGTATCACACTCTTAGTACCCTTGGAGGGTGATCCTGTGAATGTGAGGGTTGATTTCACCGAGAAAGGTTGTTACATGGAGGTCGAGGTAACTGATTCTCACTTCTTCGTTGGTGGCTTGATATCTCGTCTTCATAAGATCCTTAAAATATATTATTGCTTGGTTGATTTCTTTTAGTTTTCATAGGAAGGTGTTTCTTTGTTTTTCATATTTGGCCTTAAGATTAGAATTTTCACAGTATGTAAGGTATGGAACCTAACACTCAGGAACCACAACATAATATTTCTTACGAAGCAATGATCATAGATCACACTTCTAGAACTGGGAGCATCGCTCTTGGAAGTGGTCATCACATTGAAGAACTGGTCCCAACTTTCGTGTTATCACAAGAGTTTGATAGAATGAGGTTTTCCTTAGGAGGTAACCCCTTGGTGAAAAAAGGAGGAAAGGGGTCTTAGTGCAACCTACTTTTGGTTTTCATCCTAAGTTCATTGGTGCTTGACAGTTTTGGCACGTTGCAGCTAAAGGACGCGTAAATATCAACGGTTGAGCAAGGCGCACTTAGATCTATTGTCGACATCGGATATCAGACCCCCCTGACCTTTATGCCTTTAATGGCCGGGGGGGGGGTCTGAGTTCATGGCTAAAGGGCACACAGATCTTATCAGTTGAGTGAGGCACACTTAGATCTATGGTCAACATCCAAACTGGGACCCCCCCAACCATTCTACCTTTAATAGGGAGGGTCCGACTTGGTGTTTTTCTGGTGCGGTCCCTCCACGACATGTCACCTCCACAGCAACTCGAACCCCCCCACTCTTTACCTCTTACTGCCTACCCCCCCTTCGAGATAACTGCCAGACCACCTCCCAATATCGCCCGCACTCCCGCTGACACTTGTCCTCCACTCACACTTCTGCATGCATTTCCCTTTTCCACTTTATATTTCTCTCCCTCTCACCTCCCGACATCTGTCTTCCACTCACAATCCATGTCACTTCCACTAATGTCATTGTTTACCCCCTGACCAATCACACCCCTCTTCCAACTGCATCCTTCTGCATGGTTGTTGTTCACTCATTGTACCATATGAATTTGTGTCGAGCACCTCACCAACTCACCATAATCGGTGTCCACGTCCGCTTGCCAATTTTCCCTGCAAGTGTCCAACAAAGATACAGGTGACATAAGATCAGAGTGAGGCCATCACGTTTTCAGGTGTTGAGTTGACTCAATACCCATCCTAATCCCAATGAAATAAGTTAATGAAAATGAGGGTGGTGGTTTAATCCTCGTCCCACCTCATAAATGGAAAGCTTGAAAGGACTGGTCATGGAAGCAGACTGTCAGCCCAGACTGATCTGATCTCGCGTCTGACAGAGAACTGCATGCACAGTCTGACAGAGAAGACACAAACGTACTGATCTGAGCTCGCGGCTAACTAAAGACTGCATGCACAGTCTGCAGAGAAGACATGGATGGAAAGCCTTGAATGCATTGACTTGATCGCACCTCTAGTGATTATAGGCAGTTTTGAGTATAAAGAAGCATTTTTTATTTTTTGTTAAGGGGTCAACTGGTTGAGCAGAGCTCCCTATTTTTGTAATATTTTCATGCTAGAACTATTCTCTGGTTATGTATCACATTTGAGACTATTAGATTAATATAATTCAACCTCTTTCCATCTCTCTATAAAAGTTTTGTTAAAACACTCGGGCATGGAGGATCCAACCGAGGGTTGTTATGTTGTTGTAATGTAGGTTTGATTACAACGATATCATGGCCATTTTTAATTAGTTCCATGTGTTATATTTTCCTCTTACACTAAATGGCTTGGGCATGGAGGATCCATTCGAGTGTTTGTAGCTGCATCGTGATGTAGATTTGATCATTGTGTTGTTGTGATGATGTTGTTTGGACATATTTTAGTGTATGAAACTTGGGCTTAAGAGTGATCTTCAGTCTGAGTTTTTCTTCTCTGAGTTGCTTGAAGGCATGATGCCCATAGCAGGCTTGTTCACCTTCCTCACTAAGTCTTCCCTCTACTCACACTTAAAATCAATTCACTGACTGAAGTTAATGTGGCCCTCACTTCCCTATGCATTTCTTGTCCAGTTCTGTGTTGAACATCATTCATATATTGAGTTTTGTCCATTGACCTCCACTCATAGAAAACAAACATCCACCAAAATTCTAATGGGTATTGGGCTTATCCTCCCACAATCTGAGGGTGACTCTCAGTGCTAACATTCTTGGCACCATTGTTGGGGAACAAATTGAAGACATTTCCCTGGGATAGAACAACAAAGAAATTTTGATTCTAAAGGTGCATCGAAAATCAGTACCATTGAAGATTGCAGTGTTCACCTAGAGAATCCAAAATCAAAGACTCCATTAGGGAGGATCCTATTGACAGAAAGATAACCATACTGAAGGGGATGACGATGTATCATTTTATGAGATTTATTCATGGAATCATTTTCTTCTTTATCAGCTCATTTCTCTCTTTCCCTTCACATATAAAGAGGATTATCCTCTGCTTTGTATATTCAGATGATAATAGGCCTTCCTTTATTTATCCATCCTTGGAAGAAGAAGACATGCCCTCTTCTTGTGTTGTAGATGTTGATCTTGTGTCTTCACCTCAGCCTATTCATAAAATTAATATTTGTATTGGATTTCCTCTCAAAATTGATCACCCTTATAGCCTTCGGGGGGTTGAAAACAATTCAAAGCCTTCTCAAATCTCACTACCTTCTGTTAATTCTGTTGAACCTTCCCATCTTCCTGTTGAATCCCATATTCAGCCCACAAGTTTTCAAGCTAATATTAGAGACAAGATGTTTAAACCTTTAAGGTTGCCACATCACCTTCATCCCTATCCTCTTTATTCCTTTGAGTGTCTTCCTCGGTTTTATGGAGAGGATCATGTTACAGTTGAGAGGCACTTGGAGGATTTTGAGAACTTTGTCGATCAGTTTGAGATTGTTCATGATGATGTCACCATGAGGTTGTTCTCACAATATTTGTTTAGAGATGTTGTTATGTGGTTTTAATGTCTAGGAGTCAACTCTATTGGTTCTTGGATCGAACTATGCCATGCATTTTTAATGTGTTGGGGTGAGAACAAGTCCCTTGATCAGTACTGGTTTGAGTTTAATGCCTTGAGGAGAGGGGAAGAGGAAGCCTTGGCTGTCTTCAATAGGAGTTTTTACATTGTTTATCATAGTATGCTTGTGGAGATCAGATCCACAGAGACTGTTGCCATGGTGTACTATGTCATGGCTTAGCATCCAGAGCTTTTCCTTCTCCCGAGAGAGGAAATATTCATCGCTAAGGCACATGTTTGAAGATGCTAAAGAAGTCGAAGAGAACATCAGGGATAGAAAGGGGGTTCATAGGCAAGAATATATTAAAAAATTGCATGTGCATAAGAAAGAAGACTCTCAGTATGTTTCAGATTCTGAGCAAGAAGATTGTTAGTATGTTTCAGATTTTGAGCAAGGATACTGTCAGTATGTTTCAGATTCAGAGCAAGGAGACTGTCAGTATGTTTCAAATTCTGAGCAATAATATAATGAGTATGAATCAGATCTAGAACAATAACAAGGAAGTGGGTGTGATTCACATTTGGAATCAGATTCTTCAATATTTGCAGATTTTTCTATGCACAGGAATGCATATCAATCTTATGATAAATTTTCAGACCCTTTTGAGCATGGAGTAGTGATTGATTGCATAGATAACTATATGTTCTTGGCTGATCATAGTTATGATGCTTTAAATCCTTCTGTACAATTATCTTGTGATCATTCTTATGAAGGAGAGACTGCAACTGTTGATGATAAAGAGTTGGTTTCAAAGGAACAAGGAGGTCATTTATTTGCAAGCAGAGAGGCATTTACAGAGGAGTAGCCTGGTCTTCTAAACCAGCTAGAATTATGTCACATAATTCATGATCCTATGGACATATACATGGATTCATATGTTTCAGATTTTCTGAAAAATTCAAATCGCATTATTTCACCGATACTCATGGGTGAGTATGGTTTTATGAAGGATTTCCAATACCACACTATAGAGCCTTTTCCTTTATTCATTAGGGGAAAGAATTGGGTGGAAATCATCCATCCTAGACCCACATAAGACACTGAGCAACATGTTAAGGAGGATCTAAGTGGGAAGTTTATCTCTTGTCCAGAGCCTGTAAACAAGCATATATCACATGGTATTAGCCAACCTGCATCAACTCTCTACCCACCTGTACACTCTGAGAACATCAAATGATGGGTGAGTAACGATGAAGGACATGAGGTAATTTCTTACCAATTGAGATTTCCTGATTATAATTTTTGTGACCTTGTGGGGTTATATATGAAGCTATGTTTTCCAAAAGTATTGGAGCCTGCAGAATTATTCATCTTATCATCATTTTGGGGTATGGTCAGTGTTCTAAGACATGTTCTCATTTTGCTTTCATACTTCCATATCCTTTTGTGGATCGTCTACAATAAAGAGAAGAATTATATTACCAGACAATCTGGGTGGCTATGGTGGAAGTTTGCTTTCACCTAGCACTTTGTAAAAGCTCAGTTAGCCTAGGATTGTATATAAATAAACTCCTTCCGGAGCATGTGTGTTTGTTTTCGGTTTTAGTAGAACAGTGTCCATGTCAACCTGTGTTCCTCAGTAGGATGTTTTTGAGCTTGACTCCATATCCCAATGCATAAGACGACTGAAACTACTGAAGTTCTTAGAGCCTCACAAGGAGGTCTCTATCCCCCGTGGAGTCTATGTTAGCACAAGAGTTTGATAGAATCAGGTTTTACTTAGGAAGTAACCCCTTGGTGAAAAATGGACGAAAGGGGTCTTAGCATGACCCACTTTTGGTTTTTATCCTAAGTTCATCGGTGCTTGAAAATTTTGGCACGTTAGGACTAAAGGGTGCGTAGATCTCAATGGTTGAGTGACACATGCTTAGATATATGGTCGGCATCGGATATCATACCCCCCCCGGACCTTTCTTCCTTTAATGGTGGGGGGGTATGAGTTGGTGGCTTAAGGGTGTGCAGATCTTAGCGGTTGAGTGAGGCGCGCTCAGATCTATGATCAACATATGAACTCGAACCCCCCTAACCTTTCTGCATTTAATAGGGGGGGTCCGAGTTGGTGGTTTTCTGGTGCGCCCCCC
>JASDQU010099862.1:8554-29873 GCA_032191745.1 Picea mariana
GATTGTTGAAAACAAACCAGGAATACAAGCGCAAAGCGGATCAATGTCGGAGACAACTTCAATTTGAAGTTGGTGATCTAGTTCTAGCACATCTGAGAAATGAAAGGTTCTCCATGGGGACATACAATAAGTTAAAAATGAAGAGAATTGGGCCATGCAGAGTCCTGAAGAAATTGGGAGAGAACGCTTATGAGATTGAATTGCCGGATGAGATCAGAATATCTCTGACATTCAATGTCTCAGACTTATATCCATATAAGGCTGAGGAAGCAGGAGCTGGAAGTGATGAACAGCCAGAAATTCAGTGGCAGAAGCAGATGTTGATTGCAGAAAAGCCACAGATGGAGCGTATACTTGACAAGAGAGTCAGCAAATGAACCAGATGGAAGCAATACTTCGAGTATATGGTGAAATGGAAAAACCATCCAGTGGAAGATGCCAGCTGGGAAAGCGAAGCAGAGATTCAAAAGCAGGGAAAGACCGTGCAGGAGCTCAGGAGCCCATGAAAGTTTTCAAGCCAAGGAGTATGATGCAGGAGCATTGTGACTACCAAAGCCAGCGTGGAGCCAGCGCATGTGTTTTTGAACACATGACATATATGCTTGATGAATTTTTGAAATTCCATTAAAGATGAAGCGCCAAACCTTCAAGGAACCATTTATGAAGGAGTGCCTTTTGTATATTGTATCAGACCTCGAGCCATACGCGCTTGTCTGAAGTAGATAGGAGGCATTTAATCTAGTTAATGCAGGTAGATAGGATTTATTTCCAGATTAGACAGTTTTAGATTTCGAGAGGAAAAACGGATATAGACACCCTCCTTTGTACATTGCAACAGAATTCAGAAATTGAGAAGCATTCAGAAAAGAAGAGCAGACAGAGAACTTTGTGAGGAACAACCATGTACAGTGTTGAACTAATAGAATGAAATTCTAATTCAAACTCATGGCTGGTGTTGTTTCTCTGTGTGTATTGTCTATGTGCTTATGAATGTTTTCTTTCTGGTTATGCATTTGCTTTGTATATGCTGTGCACGATGGTTTCATGTTTCAATTGAAGTCTGAGAGGGAGAGAGAATGAGTTTCAATTGTTTCTCTATCTGAGCCAGGAGATTCCTGCAAGGCGTGCAGTTGAATTCATCCGCATGGAGTGCGTCGATGAAGGCTCAATAGTTTAACTTTGTCCTCATTCACCCAGAAGTGGAAGTGAGTTGTTGAAGCCGTGCGAGGAGTGCGCAGGCTGAAGAAGAAGTCTCAGTTGTGTATCTTAGCAAAAGGAGCTAAGGACTTCTGCTGCAGGAAGTGCGCAGACTTTGAGGGATTCAACACTTGAGGATTTGTTGAACGCCGAGCACAAGGAGTGCACGCAAATACCTCTGAAAGAATCAGAGTAAGAAATGTCAGGAGGTATAGCACCTTCTTGTTACAACTGAAAGAGAGCCCAAGAGGTTCAGGTCGAGGAAGATTCGAGCAAAGGTTGCAAGCGCAAGTGTTGGAAAGGAGGTTCTGGAAGGAACTTTAGTCTTCTGAAGAAATCCGTGAGTAAAGGGAAGCGACGGTCAGGATTCGCATCGGAGAGTAGCAAAATCCTGTCAGCCGTCAGATCTTGGAAAGTTGTGCAGGATTCAAGCATCAAAGGAGCAGAGGAGGAGTCCCGGAGGAGACATCGAGATATTGGCCTCATCGGATTTTCATAAGGCGGAGAATCAAGACCTTGGAAGTCCATAAATCCTGAGAAGGGATCTCAACCGTAGATTTTGGCAGGACGCGTGGCAGGAGATCTGGACGAGTTGGTGTTTGGAACATCGGGTTTTCCAAGGGCAAGAAACTCTTGCATATAGAAATCGCGATCTGCGAATTCCCGATACGCGATTTCCCGATCGCTACAGGAGTGTGGGGTCCAGGTGTTAGTACAGAGAATAGGTGTCATCGGAGATCGGGAATTGGGGATGCACAAGGTGAGTAACTTGTGACAGTGTGAACGCCGATTTCCCGACGGGATAATTCCCGACAGAGGCAAGAAAGGCGTGGAGTGGATATTCCATCGGGCTTCGGGGATCTATTAGACCCGATCCCGTGAGTTCAGGACTCGCGATCTTGCGAGGTCCGACTTCCCGATAGATCAAGGGGAGATCATAAGGAGAGTCCTGTGGGGTTATAAAGTCCCGATAAGGGATTTGAAGAGCATTTAGCTCTTCGGCCTAAGGAAGAGAAGGTCCTGGCGGGAACGGACGTGTCCTGGGTGGCGCGTTTACATCATTTTTCAAGAGCTTAGAGAGTAGAATAGAGATCCGCTTCATGAGAGGTGGTAGTGTTGTAGAATACAACTTTATAATCAGTGCCTTCTGGGAAAGTGAAGGTGATGGTTGTGTCGTCTTTTACATAGTTGTAGGCTCGCAAGCATTCCCTCTTGAAGAAACGCGAGACGGTGGGAGACGGGGATGGCAGACAAGACAGGTACAGGTGGGAGTATGATAACTCAGGAGAAATCTTCCCTCTCGAGTGTCCTTTGTTCGACTCTTTTTTAACATCCTCGACGTTTGAACTCCGACGATCCATCTCCCATAACTTTCTCGACGGTCGTACCTGTATCGTCTACCATCCCTGTCTCCCACCGTATGCCGATGCTTCCATCGGACCGGTCCTGTCTGCCATCCCCGTCTCCCACCGTCTTCCCAGTGCCAACATTTTCGTCCTCTGTTTTTGCCCTCTTTCTCTGTTTCATCATCGCCAGTCGCCCATGTTGTTTCATCATTTGAATTTGAAAGGTTTCCCTCACATTTTCCTTTGACCATATTTCAAAAAATGCTATGTTCACAACTTCACACTGATGTAGGCCCACAGTCGAAGGGAGAATGGGAGTACAAAATATGAAACTCCACGAAATGACATAATTGTTCGACTCCAAGATCACGTCTATGGCTACGTTGTGCACATTTTTCGTCTTGCAACAACAGGTATGTTAAATGTTCACTGGTTATTGAGTACGAATATAAACTGTGGGTGTGTGTCATGGATTGAAGTAATTTTGTGTCGAACTAGAAAATGCTCCTCAACCTGCATACTCAAGTAATGGGAATGCATTCACTACTAAACAGAAGATGCTGGCATAAGGTATGTTTTCTATCCATGAAAACATCGAACATACATACACATCCACATATTTGTTGGTGGAATTGGACTTCAAAGCCTACAAAGAATACCAAGAGTTTCTAGGCGAGTAGATTACAATTGCTAAAAGGCATTCGACTATGTTGAAATCCTTGGACAATATTTTTCCAGTCGAGATGATCCAATTTGGTAAGAAAGCTGGAAAAATCGAACGGACAGATGCAGGCAAAACATATTCTGAAATTCCTGTTCACCTCGACTTCGAAGACGGTTCCGTTATGGATGCAGACCATGTGATTGTTACTGTGCCATTAGGTGTTTTAAAGGATGAAATGGGTCAACGCTCCGTGAAAGGCAAGCCTCATGTTCTATTTCATCCTTCACTTCCTTCCTATAGGGTGAATGCAATTTCTAAGCTTGGTTTTGGTGTTGTAAACAAAATGTTTCCAGGGCATTTTTTCACACACTCGTATTTTTCATTGACGCCTACAAACACAACGTCAACGGTTCAATTCTCCTTTCCACTGTTTTTCACTTTGCAGACGTTGTTTACATCATAATGGACCCAACCAGAGTAGATCTTTAAACCGGTTTAGCATATTATTGGAAATGTTAAAATGGCATGCACATATTTATTTATTCTGTTCATTTATGTAAATCTGTGTTTAGGTGGCAAGACCATAACTATTGACATGTTGGATTTTTTAATATCTATTATAATGCACTAGAGGGTTCACTATGCTTCTATTCACTCACACCATCCCTTAAAACCTACAACATGCTACTTCACTTAGATTTTAATATGCTTAGTCTTTTGCAATTTAGATTTTAACATGGTTCAGGAGCTGTTAAACCTCCAAGCAACTCCACTGAGATATTTTGTTGTTATTTATTGTTTGAAATTATTAATTTGAAAGTATTTGTGTTTGAAATTATGAGTTGGAAAGAGGTTGATTGCAGATAAAGTCTTTATACAACAAGCTTTTACAACCTGATCAAATTTAAGAAGAAAATGAGGTTATTATAAACATGAAGATGATAATCATCGTTTATAACATTTCAAGGTTATGTTTTAATTTTAAGTTTAAGTTTACTAGTTTGAGGGATAAATTTTAGATAAAAATTAATTTAAATTTTAAATAAAATGATAAAATATTATTTATTCTTAATTGTGTAGCTTTGTCATGTTTTTAATTTGGTTATTGATTTTTGGCATTTTTGGAAGAAGGAAAGAAAAATAATAATAATAGTAGATATTTGATACAAGTTGTGGAGGTGAATTTGAATTTTAGATAAATTTATAATTATTTATTGAACAATTAATTATGATAAGTTGTTTATAAAAATATTTTTATGTGCATGTGGTTATCATGTTTTTGTCAAAGTATTAATATTAAAATAATATTTACATTTAAAATTATTTCACAAAATGTGTTTTTACATTTTGGAATAAAATCATTATTTTCTAATTTTAAATTATCTTTTAAGGCATATTAACCTCATCATAAGTATATTGATGAAGCATTAGTGAGTTTAATTGACCATGGTCCAAGGTTTAAATGAACTATTTTTGGACACCTTGGAAATTCATCTTTGACATGGCACCATTTTGAACATCCTCATTGTTGGTTGGTGACAACACACCTTGCAATTATATTTGTTTGGGTTGAGGTTTCTCAAGCGTTTGGCTTTCCATATGCCTGAAAATGCTTGAGATATTTTGTGGTTAAATGTAGAATCTCGTGAGGAACTTCTTGAGAATTGTATTCATTTTTCCACAAAGAAATAAAGATTAACATTGCCCCCCATTTCATCCTTAGCTTCTCTGAGATGTGTTTCTATTCTTCTCTGGTGTGTGATTGTTTATCTTCATTTTTGTGTATGTTCATGAGTTCTGTTTGCAAGCATAAATTCCAACAAGTGGTATCAGAGTTGAGGTTGGGTGAAGGTCCGTGAGAGATGAGGGAAGATTTTCATTCACGTGCATATAAGGAGAGTTCGTTGCAAGGGAACTAAGGGTTTGACATTCTGTACATGAGGAGGAAAAACCCCATGACTTCGAAAGGTTGTTGGATGTTGAGTAGAAAGGTCGGGGGAGAAACGGAGTTGGAAGCCATGAAAACAGTTAGAGAAAGGTTTCCTCTTGGGTATATTGTTTAGGTATGCCAAGTTCTGCAATTTGGAGGATGCACAGGAAGTGTTTGACAGAATGACTCAATGAGATGATCGTGGACCACTGTGATGAGTTTCCCAAGGAGGTAGAGAGAGATCTAGAGGTGATTGTGGCAAGTCAAAAATTGAAACAAAGTGTTGATGGGATTACTCAGATTCGAAGCAATGGTGAAAGTCTTGAATGAAAAGTTCGAGGTGGAGTAATTATATGTAAATGGGTATACGACTATAAGACCTAGTTAGGAATGCGTACCCCGATTTTGAAATGTCATGGGTAAGTTCTAGACGACCTACGTGATAGGGAGAGCATGCAGTATTCCTAGATGCCCTATCTTTGAGGAAAGGTTGGCCGATTTTGGTCATGGGGGAAAGTTAGGTCAAGAGTCGAGGTTTTTCGGGCACATTTTTTTTGGGCAAAGTTAGACGATTTCTGCCAAAGATTGTGGATTAGCGTAGTCTGTGGATTGTTCCCCATACAGTTATCTGTTGTGAGCTATTTAGTAAGATTGTAATTGTGTTAAGATATCTTAAATGATTATGGCTGCTAAATGGATGTTCACGTATATGATTGTTCTTCCATATATGCGCATTTTGGCTCCTATAAATGTGCATATACAGAAGCCAAAATGCACATATACGAAAGCTCTCTTCTATATATGCGCATTTACAAAAGAGAAAATACATATATATAGAAGCTCTTTTCCGTAGATGCACATATACGGAAGAGAGCTTCTGTATATACGCATTTTGGCTTCATGTGCATATGCGGAAGCCAAACTGCACATATTTGGAAGCTCTCTTCCGTAAATGTACATTTCTGTCTTCCTTAAATGCGCATATACGTAAGCCGACCATTTACGTATATGCGCATATACAGAAGCGGTCATCTTCTGTATATGCGCATATACGAAAGTGGTCAGATTTCGTATATGTGCATATACGAAAGTGGTCAGCTTTCGTATATGCACATATACGTAAGCCGACCATTTTCGTATATGCACATATACGGAAGTGGTCAGCTTTTATATATGCGCGTATACGGAAGCCAGCCATTTCCGTATATGCACATATACATAAGCCAACCATTTCCATATATGTGCATATACGGAAGCTGTCAGCTTTTGTATATGCGGATATATGGAAATGGTCGGCTTCCGTATATGCGCATATACGAAAGTGGTCAACTTTCGTATATGCGCATATATATAATTTGACCACTTCCATATATGTGCATATACAAAAACCGACCATTTTTGTATATGCGCATATACAGAAGTGGTCAACTTTCGTATATGCACATATACGGAAGTTGACCACTTTCGTATATGTGCATATACGAAAGTGGTCAACTTCAGTATAGTCAACTTTCGTATATGTGCTATGCACATATACGAAAGTTGACCACTTCCGTATATGCGCATAGACGACCTACGTGATAGGGAGAGCATGAAGTATTCCTAGATGCCCTGTCTTTGAGGGAAGGTTGGTCGATTTTGGTCATGGGGGAAAGTTAGGTCAAGAGTCAAGGTTTTTCGGGCACATATTTTTTGGGCAAAGTTAGAGAATTTCTGCCAAAGATTGTGGATTAGTGCAGTCTATGGATTGTTCTGCATACAATTATCTGTTGTGAGCTATTTAGTAAGATTGTAATTGTGTTAAGATATCTTAAATGATTATGGCTGCTAAATGGATGTTCACGTATATGATTGTTCTTCCATATATGCACATTTTTGGCTCCTATAAATGTGCATATACAGAAGCCAAAATGCACATATATGAAAACTCTCTTCTGTATATGCGCATTTACGGAAGCGAAAATGCACATATATAGAAGCTCTCTTCCATATATGCGCATATACGGAAGAGAGCTTCCGTATATACGCATTTTGGCTTCCGTAAATGCACATATACGGAAGCCAAACTGCGCATATTTGGAAGCTCTCTTCCGTAAATGTACATTTATGTCTTCCGTAAATTTGCATATATGGAAGGCAAAGATATATGGAAGAGATCTTTCGTATATACGCATTTTGGCTTCTGTATACGCACATATACGAAAGGCAAAATATGCATATACGGAAGAGAGCCAAAATGTGCATATACAGAAGGAAAAATGTACATATACGAAAGGCAAAAAGTGCATATATAGAAGAGAATTTCCATATATGCACATTTACGGAAGTAAAAAGACAAAAACACATCTCATATATTCTCTGTTCCATTCACCCAACAAAAAATTCATCACTTTTGACATTGCACTATAAATAGAGGTTACATATATAAAAAGAGAGGAGAAAAAGATTTTATAATGACGGAAAGCGTTTCAGAACAATATAAGATAGACATATCAAACCCATTTCATCAAAACATAGATCACCCTCCCCCGTTTAAATAAAAAAGGTGTTTCAGACTTGTTATGATTTGTATATTTCATACTTGCAATTTAGAATCTATGTGATCTTCTCGCAAAGGACCTGCCAATCCCTATGATATTGGCAGTTATTATCAGGGTGGTATGCCACTATTGCTTTACGAAGAGATGCTTTTACATTTTCCTGTGTACCAAGGCTTCCCGGCAGTCGTCTCTTAGGATCTGGATGAGTGTGGACGCTGTAAATGAACCGCAAGAAAGACTCTGGGCTCTTTTCTCCTTCCAA
The DNA here is from genome assembly GCA_032191745.1 of Picea mariana. Lineage (NCBI taxonomy): Eukaryota > Viridiplantae > Streptophyta > Pinopsida > Pinales > Pinaceae > Picea > Picea mariana. Next base: position 16,494 of record JASDQU010099862.1, read on the forward strand.
CTTTATAACACCTATTTTTTCTTGGATCCTCTGTGCGTCATGTTCATGTCTCTCATTATTCTCTTTTAGCTCTTCCTCTACTATATCCTTCTGGTGTTCACTGACTTTTTCTGAAGAATATGTATACCACTCGGAGTTTGCTATCCTCGGGGACATTATGGTAAGGGCAATTTTAGTGCTCTCAAAGTGATAATGATGGGCCTGTTTGTTTAATTTCAGAACAGCTGAGAATACTTTCCCAATCCGGCCTAAAGAGATGGGCTCACTCTCCAGATCTTTGTCTCTGCTGAGCAAAATAGAATGCTTATACCAGTCGACAGCATCCCATATAAGTTCCATGCTGATGACTTCATCGTCTAATAATGCTTTCTTAAGTAATTCATCTCCCTGGGATCGAGCCTGAACCGATTCACATATAGAATGATACAATAATACTTGCTCTTTCAAGCTCTCAATTTCTTTTCTCAGCTCGCTGTCTCCGGTCGAAATGGCAATGGCTTCCCACTTGCTTAATGGCAGATAGCAATCCCTCATTGAACTCAAACATCGCTTGTAACCACGTTCGACTTCGAGCCCTAATTCTTCTTGGTCATCATCCTTAATGCATTTGATCCCCTGTTTGAAGAGGAATTCAACGTAAATCTTGTAAAGTACAGCTCCGAATTTCTTTCTGCTTGGGCATGAATTGCTAGACCCAGCATTTTCCATCAATCCACACAACTCAACCAAAATGGGCTCGAAGCATGTGGTATAAGTACAGAGCTGTTCATTTATCCAATCAATGATTCTCTTCAGGCTATCTTCTACCTGTGTTAACCACATTGCCGGCTTAAACTTTCCATATTGAACAGCCATCAAATAATTTTCTACACACTTTGACATAAGGTGCTTAGCAGCCTGTATTGCTTTCAAAGCCTCATTTCCTTCCTCTTTTTCTTTGATATATATCTCCCATTCAGCTTTACCCCATACCCAATTCACTGCACCTAAATTTTTATAACAGGAAGCTCTCTCACTCGAATCTCCGCAGCTTGCAAAGTCGAGAGCCTCCTCATATAACTCACGGGCTTTGCCTAGTTTATGCCTGATGAGGCAAGGACCGTAATGGCCATTAGACACTTGGCAGTATAATCCATTGCCTCTCTTTCTCAGGGACTCGCAGGTGACTGTTTTCTTGGACATTAAAGAACAGTTTGAACGATTTTCCTTCCTGCTCGCATTCTTGATGTTGGGTGCATGAAAGCTTTCTCTTTGGCGTGATATTTTCTCCTCCTTTTCAGCTTCATGACATGAAGCAAATTCCTTGGGCGTTTTCCTGGCAATCTTTCTTTTTCTTTTGAGTACGGTTGAGAACTCGGCTTCGCAACCCCTTTTCTTGTTCATTTTCTTGGGAGCCATTATTGTGAAGCTACCTGCCACAGAATGGGGATATCAATATTTCCCACTCTCTCCATAAGTTTTACTTGAAAAACAAGCATGCTCAATGTTATAGTGATATCATCAGAGCAAAAAAATTATGGTACAGTGCAAAAACTACATTCTGCATTGGATCACAACTACTTGAAAAAACATATTTTGAATAAGCATACACTTAAATTCTGGAGACTGGATTTCAAAGGACATCGTAACAGAGTAGAGAAATTTTGTGTTGTTTATCATCCATTCTTTTGTGTTGTATTTTTCTATACTAATTCATTGTTAGTATAGGTAAATATACATATTCTATTTCCTCTAGATTTGAACTTGTGAAAATTTTAAGAGGAAACATATGTTCTTAACCATTAGGCCCATTAAAAATAACTTGCCAAAATATTAAAGTCTCATCAACATTGGCAACAAGTTTGTCATATTTCACAACCAACAACCAAAATCTTATCTTCAAAGATCCACATAGGTAGTGCTAAGCTAATGTTGAAATAGGGATGAAAAGCTCCATGGTACAAAACAAAAGAGAATGATATAGTTTAAATATTTTAGGTTTTTCTAATTTTTTTGTAATTATTATTTGGATTTTCTTTATGTTAATTTTTTTGATTAGATTTTAACACGTAATTTTTTAGNAAAAAAAAACAAACATATATTTTTAATTATTAGAGTCATTCAAATTAAACAAAATATCATAGTTAGAAATCATATTGTTATACAAATAATTTTCAATAATAAATTCTACCTAAAATCATAAAAAAAACCTAATATTTTATTAAAACTTTATAAGTATTCATTTCAAGAAGAATGATCAATGATGTGTATCAGTGAAAAAGCAAGGGCTTGGAAGTGCAGATTGGATGAAAAAAGCTATTTCTTCCGCCTAAACAGTCGCTCCAAATCAATTATCAATCTCCGCATCATCACAAGCTTGAACGCATAACACAAGGAGCCGCGGAAACCCGTGGAATTAGTGGATCGGCTTTCTATTCAAGCCAATTAATAGAATGGAAAGCTGAGGATGATGGAGAAGATGTTGTGGACCTTGTACATTAAGTTTCACCCTTCTCTGCATTTATTTTTTTGGGCTGCATCGTTGTTGTGTGTGCAGGGGTTAAATTTGACGGGTACTCTGTGTATAAGTAAATAATTGACGAGTACTTTGTCCATAAGTAAATTTGTTGTGACAGTTTTATTTTTTTTAAACTATTTTTTTTTTTTCAAGACTTTTGATATTTATTTTTGTCTATAACACAAAATTATTATGAAAATCTACTTAATATAATTGTAAAATTTGTACAAGTAAGAAAGAAAGTGATTGCATCATATCTAAAACATCTATTATTAAATAAGCATCCAAGAAACTAGTTACATGTATTTGGGAAAAACAACAAAATAAGCATCCAAGAAACTAGTTACATGTATTTGTGAAAAACAACAAACAAAGAAACTTATTGCACTTGTCTAGAAAATACATAAATTAATAAAATAGACCATTGATTAGAACATATTGAATGAATATATATATATATATATCTGATCCAATTTAAACATCTATATAATAAAAATTATGGATAAAAAACATAATTTTTATGGACATAAATTAAAGCATTTCCAACTTAAGGTTTTGAGGTTTTCTAATTCTCATCCTATTTAATATAAATAAACAAGCAATCAAAAGTATTCATTCTAATTAAACATGGTAAGTTGATACTCAATGTAGGGGATTTCTTATCTTTACATAGATTTGTAGAAGCCCAAAATTAGAAGTTTTACTAGTTGCACCACCTAAGAGGAAACTTCTCTTTGTGAGTTATAAGAGATTATGTGATTATCAAACATAAAAGAAATGATGTTCAATTTAGCATGACCATAGAACACCTACATAAAGAATCACAATCCAATCTATTCCATTGATTATTACAGTCGTGCTATTTCAATGAACTTTCAAGGAATAAAACTAGGCTCTTAGAGTCTCAACTCTCAATAAAACAATGCAGCCCTGGTGCTAGTGCTATTAGCTAACCTCTTAAAAATGATGTCATTGCCCACACATTCTAAAATATAATCTACCACAATTAATGAAAACAAAAGAATTTAATTAAAATTCATTGTAATTCATAAAAGCTATGGACAAAACCATGTGATGCAACACACAACAAATCCCATCAAAATTTATTACTAGTACTAAAATTAATGAAGAATAACAAATGGATTATATATATATTGGAACTCCAAGTTCTTCCAACCAAATCAACTTCAATGTTTTTCATCAAAGTAGTTGATTAAAAATCAACCACTTTAGGACCAAAGGGGAGCCCTAAGAAGTGTGAACTTTCTTGAGTCTGAATTGATCAGAGTCATTCATGTTGGAAACCTGTCAACGAATTTCCTCATGTGGTCACATGCATATGCACATGCGTAGTGATAGATGTTATATATACGAGCATACCCATAGAGATAGAGGACAATGCGAGTACAAGTGAGTACATTGTGTGAGGAGAGGATGGTTGTATGCCTAGGTTGGCTATTGTAATTCTCCCTTGAATAAGAAAAAGACCAATAATCATTGCCAATGTTTTTTTCCCAAATTAGGTTTTCACATAAATAACTCTGTCAAGTGTGTATTGTTGCTATGTTTGGTTTGTTTTTCTCGATTTTATGCTTTGTAGTTGCTCTGTTTTGATTCCGCTGTCCAACAAGTGGTATCAGAGTGCAGAGTTGATGAATCTAATAACCAAGAAAAAAGACGTATTCAGAATTGAATCTGCAGAAGAAATCGAAGGTCGGTTGCTGGATCAAAGCTAAACAGACCGTAGATGTATTCAGAATCGAATCTGCAGAAGAAATCGAAGGTCGGTTGCTAGATCAAAGCTAAACATACCCTGAGATAGAGGACGAGCGCATTCTGCTTGAGTGGACAGAAGAAAAAGACGAAAATGGTTTTCATCCCTGCACAACAAGGAGGGCGCAATCTGGAGAGCCATTGGGAGAGATCCGAAGCGTGGAAGGACATAATCAGAGCAGGGGCGCAATATATGCGATATCTCTATTATAATCGCTCCACACACTAACCAGTTTTTTTTTTTATATCGCATGTGGAATGATACTCGTGGAGCAATACCCTTTGGAAAATCGTGGAAAGTCATTTCTACTAAATATGAGGTTATGCAATCAATTTGTTTATGCATAGAGCATGCGATATGAAAGTGGAACTTGAGGTATATGCTTATCCATGATATATGAAGGATCGCTTTAATACAGGTAGGCGGATGTCAAAGAATATTATTTGTTAAAGAGTTGAACTTTTTTAAGGTTTTGGGTAAAAGGTTTTATCGGTATAAAATATTTATTATTATTATTTTTAAAACCTTTTAACCATTATTTTTGGGAATTATAAGTTTATTTTTCCGTATTAAAAGTTTGGTTTTATAAGTTGTAGTTGTTTTTGGGCGGTGTGTACTAATGGCAAAAGTTGAGTGTTTTAAGTTTGAGGTGGAGAAATTCAGCATTAAGAATAGCTTTGCGCTATGGAAACTCAAGATACGAGATCTGCTTGTGCAACAAGGATTGCAAAAGGTCTTGGTTGGAAAGTCAAAGAAATCGGCAAGCATGACAGACGAGGATTAGGAGGATTTGGATGCAAGAGCCCTCAATACTATTCGTTTGTGTCTAGGAAATGAGGTGTTGTTTAACATCGTTGAAGAGACGACATCAGGTTTGTGGACCAAATTGGAGAGTCTGTATATGACAAAGAACTTGTCAAACAAAATCTTCTTGAAGAGGCAGTTGTACATCTTGTGGATGAAAGAAGGTACGAAAAGTGTTGATCACTTGAATGACTTCAATACTCTGATTTGTCAATTAACTAATAAGGAAGTAAAGTTCGAAGATGAGGGCAAGGCAGTTACGCTACTGTGTTCGTTGCCTGAGTCTTGGGATCATCTCGTTAGAACTATGTGGTTTAGCACAACATATACCATTGATTATGATACTGTTGTTGGAGCTTTGTTGTCTGAGGAGATGAGGAAAAGATCCATTAAATAAACCTCAACAACAGAAGCAATGGTGGTCATAGGTCGATCTATAGAAGGAGGGCAAGATCAGAAAGGTACAACCAGGTCAAAGTCAAAAGACATTAAGAGTAAGGCAAAATGTTGGTTTTGTGAAACATCTGGGCATCTCAAGAAGGATTATTGGAAAAGACAACAAGCATCCAAAGAGGACTCCACAAAAGAAGCAAATTCAACTACAGGTATGGTTGATGAAGTTTTGTCTGTCTGTTGTGTGTCTCGACCTGTGTTCACATAGAAGGTGTAGGGCGGTGATGGTTGAGTCACCATGAAATAATAATAATAATAATTAAAAAAAATGTATTTACTTTGGAGTTGTAGAAATTATTGATTGCATGTAAATGGGCATATGTCTGTAAGACCTGGATAGGCATGCATACCCCTGGTTTATCAAGTCACCTATGAAAAGTATAAACATGGATTTAGGTAGATTGAATATGTGGGGGGGAGGCATGTATGTTGAGTTAGCCTTAGCTCGGTGAAATAGTTAATGAGTTAATCTTTTTTAGGTCAAAGCAGGTGGTTTTTCGGGTCCATGTGTTTTGGGTATCCTATGGTATTGTGTCCATGGATTGCATGTAATGAATCCTATAAAAGGCTTGGTGAACTCCATTGTAAATGGGCCTGGAGGTAAGCGGTGAAGGCTTACTTGGTCAGTTTAGCCGAATTTGGTTAAAGTTGTTCGAATGCAAAGTTTGAGGTGGAGCAGTGTGTCCAGTTTAGAAAGGTGGGTCTGTAGAAGGTTAATGTGTTGCCAGGTCAATCAAGCGTTTGAGAATATACGATGAAGGTAAGTTCATATCCATGGAACTTGGAAAGTATTGCAAGGAAGTTGGGATCGAATATGCATGTTCAGTAATGCCAAGTTGCAGCAATAGTTGTGGACAGAAGCGGTTGTGCTATCTAGTAACTCGGTCACCATCGGTTGCAAAAGACAAGAAGATTCAGGAAGAGGTATGAACAGGTCATTTGGTAATTACTCAAATATGAAATTATTCGATTGTGATGTTTATGGTTTTTTATCGTCTTTCTAAGTAGGACCCAGATCAAATGGGTAGATCTTTGATATGGTGATGATGTTAAAGGGTGCAGACTATGGGATCCTACTACCCACAGAATCATCATGGACAGAGATGCACTGTTTGATGAATCTCCTTTTATAAGGGGATATATATGAAACAACTAGAACGGTTAGTTTAGAATCGCAACAGGAGATTTGTTTGCAAACTCAAAAATCATTGTATGGCCTGAAGCATGCTAGGCAAATGGTACAAGATGTTTGATTCCTTCATGATGAGCCAAATTTTACAAGAAGTGAGTATAATCATTGTGTTTATGGTATATTCATTATCTTGGTGTTATATGTTATGCTTGTTGCAAGCACAAGCATGGTTGAGATCAACGTGTTGATTTAGTTGGTTAGGACGTTTGTTATGAAGGATTTGGGAGCAGCAAAATAAATCTTGGGCATGGAAATACACAGAGACAGGAAATACGGTAAGCTTGGTTATCACAACAGAAGTATGTGGTGAAGATATTTAGGAAATTCAATATGAATGATGTGAAACTGGTAAATTCCCTTTGGATTTCCATTGTAAATTCTCTTCAGGTTTATGTCCTAATTGATGAAGAAGAAAAGGGTTATATGTCTCGAGTATTATATGCTAGTAGGATGTTTGATGATTGCGATGGAGAAATGGTCAACATTTCACATGCAGATGGTGTTTTTAGTAGACACATGGAAAAACCAGGTCAAGAGCATGGAAATGGGTGCTTCAAACATAAAAGCACAAGTATCACCTACAATGGTTGCAGTGATTTGGGTTGTGGTTATGATTCATGAGTTTTGGACAAGTGCATCGGTTTATTAGACAGGTTACTGATGGAGACAGAATGGTCCATGCTAGAGTGAATCGTGCAGTGATGTTCATGTAACGATATTCTCAGATAAGTTGAGGAGTTGTGATGGTGTTTGGATTCTCTTAGCTTGCACAGAAGGTGATGAATTAATTAAGGGCATGATATATCAGGTAAATTGTTGTCAAGGTGAAGATTGTTGGAAACATGCCAACGAATTTCTTCACATGGTCACATGCACATGCACATGCATGCAATCTACTTATGAACTATTTGATCTATTCATGATCAATCTGTGTAATTGAGTGATAGATGTTATATATACGAGCATACCCATGGAGGTAGAGTACAATGTGAGTGCAAGTGAGTACATTGTGTGAGGAGAGGATGGTTGTATGCCTGTGTTGGCTATTGTAATTCTCCCTTGAATAAGAAGAAGATCGATAATCATTGCCCGTGGTTTTTTCCCGAATTGGGTTTCCACATAAATAACTCTGTCAAGGTGTATTGTTGCTGTGTTAGGTTTGTTGTTCTCGGTTTTATCCTTTGTAGTTGCTATGTTTTGCATCTGCTGCCCAACACTTCATGTAAAGAAATCAACAGCTCTCATGAATTTCAGTTTAAGGCGCTTCATGATTCTAATCATAGAAATCAAGGGCTCTCATCAATTAGGGCTTAAGAGACTTCATGCTTATCAAGGCTTCACTTAATCCCAAATTGATCAAAGTTGTTGATTTTTAATCATAGAAATCAATGGCTTTGATCAGAGCCCAAACAAACTCAATCACTCAAATCTAGAGTTCCAACAATTTTTGACCTGATTTTAATAAAACATTATCAATAAATATACCCATAAAAACTTCAAAAAGATTATTTGAAAAATATTATATTCTTACATGTTAATTTAATTTGGTGAAAATTAAATAAACATTAAATTTAACCCCTTCGTGCGTGACTGCATAACATAAATTGGTTTGAGGTAAGAAATAGAATTCATAATCAAGAGTACGTGGATGGTGGAGGACTTGCCACTTAATTATAGTTAAAGCTTTTCGTTTAACATATTTAATGCATCATAGGTTTTCTCGATCATATGAAGGAAGTATAAAAGAAATAGAATACATCGGATGACTAGGTAATATTGGAAGGATTTTGATCATATGAAAGAAAGCGAAAACGAATACAGCTGGTGGTTAAGCATTAATAAAAAAATAAAATAAAAGATAAATGATTAAAAATGTATTGATTATTTTTGTTAAGTTAGCCAAGTTCCACACATTTAAGATGAGAAATATATGAACATCGTTCCCTAACTTCTCCCAACGCAAACCGAAGCCTTGCAAATTGATCTGTACGCTAGAATCCAACGATTAATCAAATTACATGGTTATACTTGAACACTGTTAAAATAAAAGGTAATTTGTGACTATCTCAATGAGAAGATAAAATAAATGCTTTTTCAAAACTACCGTGAAGAAAGCAACGTGTTTCAATTGTGAACTGTCTTTGTATTTCGAATAATCACAAAATGATGTGGAACAAGTACTTTAAAAGTACCTTTTAACAATGCGCACTTTAAAAGTAACACGTAGGTTAATTGGGAATAAATCTTTCCTCGCGAGTGTCTTTTTCAGTAGGTTTTCGATAGTAGTCTTAAGGGATAGTTCAGTTGGCAATACCTGTGCACATTTTCCCAGATTGGGAAGAGGTTACAGGTTCGAGCCTAGCTGTGAAATCCCTTGCTTTTCACTTTTATTTAAGCATTCGAATTTTCAAATTTTCATATTAAGAAAAAGAGCACATAAAAGTAGGAGATCATTAAGACGATAAGTACATGAAGGGAGGAGAGCAATAAGAGAATCGTGATAAAATCATTACGGAAGATCCGAGGACATAACATAACATCTAAAATTAATGTGCGATGCTACATGGTGTTTTCTAATAATTTTTATATTTTATAATTAAAAACCAAGGGTATTTTCCCGGTTTGTCCAATTTGGTTATGTAACATCAAGTCAATGCTAATTAATAACGTGATAGGTGATTCACTGTCACTTTTCCCCAAAGAAATTGAAGGATGTATTTTTGTTAAATTATTTTTTAATTGTTAATTGTCATCTTCGAGTAGGGCCTCATTTTGTCAAATCAAGCTTTACAGTGACGTAGTTTGCCTTATTTCACTACCACATTTAATGAAGTTAATGTGAGTGGAATTAAATTTTTGAAATTATAAAGATCGACGTACGTAGCGCTAATGCTCAAACACAGATGGAAAGTACGTATCACTAATTTTCAAACACAGATAGAAGAAGAAAGCTTTTTTATACCTACGGACAGGAAGGATATATTGTAATCCATAAAAGTCGTGGAATTTATATTATTTCACAAAACTATAAAGTGATTTTGAAAATTTAATATTAAATTTTAATAGATCAATTAAAACACTAAATCTCAATAGATCAATTAACTAAATAAATCATGTTAATTTTAATTTTAATTAAATTCATGAATTTAATCAATATACTTAAAATATAATACAATGTTGATTTCAAGTACTATTTAAGGTCTTGGAGATAACATTACAAGGATAAATCTTTGTTCATTTTGTTTTTGTTTATAATGTAAAAATATAAAAAATGTAAAGGAGTAAATGTCATGTTAGTTTAGAAATTAATATTTATAATGATAGATATTATACAAGATTATAAAGAGAAATTAATATTTACAATGGTAGATATTATACAAGATTATAAAGAGTAAAATGAGAAATGAGAAATCTCAGATAGCATAATTTTCATCATAATAGCACCTAAAGATTAAAATTGTAGTGAACATTTAATATAAGAAATATATGAATATCATTATCTTTTAAATTCAAACTATTGTATTTTAAAAAGGCACGAACATAACTTCCCTCAGCCAACTCAAACTGAAGCCTTGCAAATTGACCAGGATAGAAAAGATCAGAGGAGAAGCACAATGCTCATGCAACGGGGAAGAATGCCATTGCTTTCTCATCTCTTTGCGGTGGAGAGAGTTGTTTGCACCAAGTTTAACTATGTTTTCTAGTGACTTGTGTTGAGTGTTGGGGTTGGCATGTGCCACATGCTCTATTACTCGATTATGCAGAGTCATCTCCTGCCCGCATCTCCCTAGATTATGCAGAGTCATTTTGGTGCCTCAACGAAATTTGGCCTATTTCCTTACAGAAGTAGGGGAGGACTTTATGCAACCAATATCTACCCTGCTACGCAACATTGAATGTTGCGAGAGGTGGTGTATAGGTCATTGGATTTGAATAGGTGGCAGATCTGACGACATATACACCAATTGTCACAACATTTAATTCTGTGTAGGAGGGTGGATATTGTTTTCCCTTATGTTGTTTCACAAAGTGCCTCCTTTGCATGTTTGTCACCCAAAGAAATCCAGAAGCCCATTTTCCCAAGCATTCCAACACTATTACGGTCGTGAGGAAATTGATGAATGGAAGGATGCTCTATATAAATCATCTTATCAATTTGGATGGTCCTTGGATGACACAAATGGGTGGGTCGATCTCTCTATTTGTTTTCCTGATTAATAGTTGTTTATGTACTCGTTGTCTGTGTTTATTCATTTGTTTGATTGTTGTTTCCATACTCTATGTGTGCACGCGCACAAATATGAAGCAACGGTAGTGAACCGTGTGGTGCGAGATGCGTATAAACTTTGTAAAAGATGTGGGTGTTGGGGATTTATAGATTATAAGATGGAGTGCTACGCTTCATAGACATGGGCATTGAGCTTGGGCTTCATATACATAAAAATATAGGGCATTGCACTTCATATATCGAGGATAAGGAATTGTGCTTCATATATCAAGGGTGTCTCCCTACACATGGTGGGAATTAGGGCTAGGGCTTGGGGTTTCTTATTGCATACAATGCTTTGGGAGGTCTGCAATGACATGGTAGATATAAAGTTCCAGTTGAAGATGTGGAGGAGCTTCTACTCACTGTCTCTTTGATGTCATAAACCCCGGGAAGTACATGCTTAGGAGGCTTATTTCCAACTGTTCTTATCTCAAATACGTGGAGGCAAGGTTGGGGATCAAGTATTGTATGCTAACTAGACTCTTTAGATTATTATTTTTATCAATGTGCTTGAAACACCCCTTTTTCCTTTCAAGGTGGTCACCAAATTGCAGGAGGTCGTTTGGGAAGCTGACATTGTTGTCAATGGGTTCCCCTAGACTTAGATGAGGCAGATTTTCGAAGATATTGGTAGGTATGGGGGTGAAAGGATTTCATTTCCTTCTATCCTTTCTCTGGTCAACTCTCAATGCACTATCTACATAGGTGGTGCCAGTGGCAACCCCACCTAAGAAATGGATAGTAGAAAGGGATTGCATGATATTAGAATCCAACAAGCTCACTGACTCTATTAGGAAATACTATATTGGAATGATCAGTGTGCTAGATAGTCTCCACCATATTGCAGAATGTGATGCCAGTAATAATGTGGAGGTCAACCTAATGTCTATTCATGTTTCTGGTATCAAGGGGCATTCTTTGGAGGGACTCAACCTCTAGATCATAAATCTTGATATCATGTATGTCATTGAGTTTCTACTAACTCTAATTCTACATATGAACCCATACAACTCTTGCCTACTCATCCTAGCGACCTATGCTCTCTCAAAAACTTGAGTGGGGTATGACATTGTTTTTCATTGTCATAGTTATTTTTCGTAAGTTTTTGAGCTTCCCTTATGAACATTCAGTTGGATACAATCAAGCATTCAAGTCTCCCATAGCATGCGAATGTGAATTAACTTATACTAAAATAAATTGTTAATAATGTATTCACTTGCTACGAACAAAACCATGAAGTCCCTACATTGTTCCTTGTAGGAGAGTAACAAGAACAAGGACGAGTCCATAACAACAAAAGAGGAAGTGGACATATTCGATGTTGACGAGATCAACACATAAAGCAGGGAGATCATTAAATGAAAGCAAGGAGATCATCATGAAAGATCATCATATGATGCGAGGAGATGACATAGCTTCCAAAATTAGTTTTCACATAAAGTTAGGAGATCATTACGACATAGATCACATAAAGCTACAAGATCATTAAGATGATCAACACATAAGTGTTAGAGTGTGTTAATGATTGCCTAGTGGTCTCATGTACATGGCTATGTCATTTTGTAATGTTATTCTTCAATAACTATCTATATCAAGTAAAAAAGGATTTTCCCACATCTATCATGAGAATTATTCTTCTTTCACTCTCTCATATATAATAGAGGTGGAGGTGCTTTACGAGTGCAATGGAGTGTGAGGATGACCAAGCATTGTAAGATTGTAGAGTTTACCATGTAACTTGTCTCTCTTTTCTTGCATTATTTGATTGAACATTCTTTGATTTACCAATTATCTTATGCTTGGTTTAATTATATGTTTATGTATATTTCTCATATCTAACATCAAGTGGGGAGATTAATGTTTTGAGAACTTGATAGGTCATCAATCATCATAGTCACTTCTCCCCCAAAGTGATTTAGGTTTTTTTTTTTTTCAATTATTTTTTAATAGTTAATTGTTCTATAAAACTTTATCAAACTTATTAGGAAATCAAAAATCAAGCCATACAATCCATAAAAAGAATTATGTAATTTTAAAAATTACAAAAATATTTCATTATTTTATAAAAAGATAAAAATAAAAATATGTTTTTTCAATTCTAAATTGGATAAAATTATTATTAAATCTACTCATTTTTATAGCTATGTTTACCATTCATAAAAAAAAATTATGTAATTTTAAAAATTATAAAAATATTTGGCTATTTTATAAAAAATAAAAATAAAAACATTTTTTCATAATTGTAAATTGTATCAAATTAATATAAAATCAATTCAAATTACATAAATATTTTAGTGTTTTATAAAAAATAAAAATAAAATATTTTTTTACCATTGTAAATTAAATAAAATTAATATTATATCAATTCTCTACTATAATAATAGATGAAA
>JASDQU010099862.1:38509-140149 GCA_032191745.1 Picea mariana
CAACTTGCCATAAAGGTTGGCCATAGTGAAATAATGAAAACGATAAGCATGTAGCATGAGATGTCTTCTGCATTTCAATGTATTTTCTTAGGCTCTCCACCAATGACATGAAATATGTTTCACCATGAAATATATTTCCCAATCTTTTCACCAATGACATTTTAAAATAGGTAGTTTGCTTTATTTCACAACCACATTTATTGAAGTTAATGTAAGTGGAATTAGATTTTTGAAAATCATTGAGAGTAGGCTTTCATGTGCTAGAATTGTATCTTGAAATATCGACGTACGTAGTGCTAATGCTCAAACACATATGGAAGAAAGATGTTTTTAACCTACATATAGGAATTGTAATCCAGTGAAGTCATGGAATTTATATTATTTAACAAAATTATAAATTGATTTTGAAAATTTAACATTAAAACTTATAAAACTAGTATATCTCTTAAATAGATGAACGAGAACATTAAAGTAATTTGAAGGAAGTTTTCATATTAATGTTGTTAATTGGAACCATGAAGATGTTATTAATTGGAACCACGAAGATATTTCAATTAAAATGATCTTACATCTAACTAAGTCTCATCAAACAATCTTCTCTATTTAGGATGAAAACCTTTGTTTCTTCCCCTCAAGTCAGGGATGATTTTAGGGGCTAAATTTCCCTCATGGGCTAAATTTCCATGTTTTTTTCCAAAAAAATATTCGTTATTCTAAAAATGATTGGCCCAAATTCTATAGGATAAAATTATTTTACCTTTAAAATCGCCAAAATTTTATACAAACTATATAACATCCTTAGAAATTTGAATATTTTATAAAAATATCGCCAAACATTTATAGTTGGCATATGAAGGATCAATAAGATTCGGCAAGGTTTCTACATTTTAAAATAAATTTCCATCCTTATAATCATCGCCGCCTCAAGTTATATGATTTCTTGCTTTGAGGAGAAGCAAACAAGGTTGGCTTTTTGAAAGGTGTTGATGAATAGAGCTAAGAATGCACCTTGAAGATTATCCTTTAAGACTCGTTAGAAAGAATTTGAAATCAAAAATAAATTACACAAGTATACCATAGATTGAGACTATTTTTTTCTCAAAACTTGCATTCCTTTAAAACCAATAATTAACAAACATTTGAATATTGCATATTCCTTGACAATGCATTTTGTTTTGTATAAGACATTTTGTCTCTACTTAAATTTGAACCAAACATGGTTACATTTTTACTATTGTTTTGACATCTTTACTATTGTTTTAACACAAATAATTTTTGATTATTTGATGGAAATTAATTTTGATTATTAATAATGAAAATGTTTTATCATTAAGAAGTATGGGTTTGTGTTTGATTTATATAACATAAATTAATTTTGATTATTGATAATGAAAATGTTTTTCTATCTAAAAAGCAATGTTAAAGTTGATTGTCTCTACATAAATGTTATTGCTTACAATCATTGGGTGATGATAGTGTAATGGGTGTTTCAATCTCATAATACAAAATACTTCATCATTTACATCTTCTAACAATTTTACCCACCAACAAATTATTGCTCAATTCTATATGGAACACACAATTAAAAGGAGAACAAGATTGAGAACTCAAAGTGTAGTTGTGGTTAGTTTTCATCTATGTAGAATGTTTCATTTACATCTTCTAACAATTTCACCCACCAACAAATTATTGCTCAATTCTATATGGAACACACAATTAAAAGGAGAACAAGATTGAGAACTCAAAGTGTAGTTGTGGTTAGTTTTCATCTATGTAGAATGTTTCATTGACTTGACTCCATGTTTATGTTGATGAAGTTTCTTTCTTATATTCATTATTAGTCCCCGCCGAAGGCCAATATACTATAGCAATGAGTTTGTCCATTGATTGTGTTTTTGTTTGCGTATTGACCAAAAATTTCCCAATGTTTTCCAAAGTTTAACATTGTTCTATTTTTTTGTATTTTTTAAAACAATTAAATTATTTTTCTGTGTTGCAATTGGTCCTTCAAATGAACATCTTATTGACGGTGGGAATTTAAGAGGCAACTTAATTATGTACATTTAGCATATGGTTGAAATGTGTGCATGTACAGGTCTCAAAGTTTTGAGACTATCTCAGTTTTTGAAGCTCACTACTGTATCAGTTCTTAATCAGAGACATTTAAAGTCGTGGGTCGAACAATTTAGTACGATTCATAAATTTTGAAGGGATTTTTGTGTACTGTATGAAATAATTTGGTGCAAGAGCTTTTATGGATTACACCAAGTTTTAATTTAATTATTTTTCTCTAATTAATTGTGGCAGGTGGATTTAGATTTGAGAGTCAATTTTTTGGGAGCGTATTTTTATTGTTCGAGAATTCATTGAAATAACATGACTGTAACAATGAATGAAATAAATTGGACTGCAATTTTGTAGTTGGTATGTGGTGATGCTAAATTCAACATTGTTATTTTTTCGTTTGATCATGATATAGTCTGCTATAATCCACACAGACGAGGTTCTTCCCAAGTTGCAAGTGTTGTGACTGGTGACTTGAAAGACTTATGGTTTTGGGCTTCTATAAATCTATGTCAGAGGGTAAGAAATCTTGTGTATTGCATACTATTGTTTTCAACTTGTCATGTGTTGTTAAAATGAAAAATTTCAATTGCTTCTTTATTTTTTTAACAATAGACAAATTTACATGTAACTTATGTTTGCAAAGTGTCTGCAATACTTGTTGAATATGATGGAGGTGTTCATCTATAATCTTGCTTTTAAGTTGTGGCCTACCATATTAATTTATGTATTTCATGGACATGTGCAATTAGTTTCTCTGGTTGTTATTTGATAGTGTGTGCCTCATGCATAATGCAATTACTTTTTCTCGGTTACTCGTTCAAATGGTGGAATGGAATTTTTTTTTTGTATTGTATATGCCAAATAGAATTGGAACTTGATTATTGTTTTTATTTTACATAAGCAAGTTAAGTTGGTTAAGGGATATTTCATAAACTGTGTAGGCCAGAAAGAATCAAAGGTGAGCAGAAAAAAATGAGGTGTGTTGTTTTGAGATTGTATTGTTATTTTTATTTTGCAGTTTCTTAATGTTATGGACATAGATTAGGGTTAAAATGTGGTAGAGAGAATATATCTTGAAAGATATAAATCCAAGGAGCAATGCATTGTACATGGAAATATTTACCATGTGTTGTATAGCAATGGTATTTTTAGGTTGGATGCATTTTCATATAGTCATGGGGATTGTGTATTTGATGCATTCCACATCTTGTTGCATTTGTTATTTTTGTGTTTGACTATGATTTAATCTATTATAGTTCAGAAAGATGAGGCTCTTCTCAATTTCCAAGTGTCGTGACTCATGACTTGCAAGACTTCTACTTTTGGGATCCTACAAATCTATGTCAGAAGGTAAGAAATAATATGCATTGCGTAGTATATGTCAAAGAGAATTAGAACCCGATTGCTATTTTTCTTTTTTCAGTAGTAAGTTAAGTTAGCCAATGGTTGTTTCAGAAACTGTATAGGTTAGAAAGAATCAAATTTGAATAGAAACAAAAAGAAGGTGTGTTGTTTTGAGCTTGTATTGTTCTTTTTATTTGTAGTTACTTAATGCTATGTAAATAGCCTATGGATCATTTGAATGGCATAAATTAAAAATGGCAGAGGGAATAGATGTTGAAAGATATAAATCCAGGGAGCAGTGCATTATTTACCATGTACTGTAAACCAATGGTGTTTTTAGGTTGGATGCATTTTCATATAGTCGTGGGGATTGTTTAGTTGATGCATTCCACATCCTGTTTCATTTTTTGTTTTTGTGTTTGATCATCATATAACTAGTTTATAAAGACAAGTCCCTTCTCAATTTCCAGGTTTTGTGACTCACGACTTGCAAGACTTCCAATTTTGGGCTTATACAAATCTATGTTAGAAAGTAAGAAATCTTGTGCATTGCGTATTATTTCTTTCATGTTGTAATGTTTTGTTAGAATGAATAGCTTTAATTGCTTGTTTATTTGTAGTGAATAAGATGGGTATTAGAAAATTTGAAAACCCTTGGATGGAAATATGTTTAATTTATATCCATAATTTTGATTATATAGTTATTTAAATTACGCAATAAATTGGTTCAATTATTCTTTAAGCAGTAGACAAATTTACCTATAACTTATGTTTGCAAAGTATATGCAATATTTGTTGAACATTCTGAAGGTGTTCATGTAGTATCTTGCTTTTAACCAATGGTCTAAGATATTAATTTGTGTTTCATAGACAAATGCAACCTTATTGGTTGATAGTGTTGTGCTTCATGCATAATGCAACTACTCTGTTTTATTAAAGTTCGCTCCGGTGTTTTATTTAACCATTTTTCTAGTCATCATATGCAAAGTGTATGTCCCTATAGTGCTTTCTCATTTTAATTTACATTTGACAATGAATACAACCGCATTTTCGAAAGAATATGTTAATGTCACGAATTCCATTCAATTCATGCAAGAAATCAGATCCTAGCTCATATTGAAATGATTTCCATGCATTTATATCTCTGAACTCCTTTTTCTTGGCCATATCTTCGCACGTGTATTTCTTCCACATTGTGCACATGTATATCACTGACACAATCAACATTTGATCTATTTTCAACCCTTATGTGGAGAATTCATACTACTCATTCTACCACACTCTGTTGCTTCCGCATGTCCACACTTGCATTAGATTTGCACCATGGATTGTGACAAGCCATGTGATTTTCACGATGACTGAGTCATTTATGGCACATTGATTTGCTCAGATTTATGAGGAAAGGGTGGGGATTTATAACTAATGCAAAGTGAATGTCTCGGTTTTTTATGGGATGTCTAATGGTTTCTATTTATGATTAGTCATATTCTGAAGGTAATTCATGTGTGTGGAAAACAAATTTTAGTAAATACAGGCCAAGCATTTCGCCTTGAAGCAATTCGATATTCGTAATGTATTTATGTTTGGAAAATTTCCTATTCAAAATCCATTTTTACTCGGGCATTTTTTAGGTTGTGCAGAGGATTTTTCTATAACCATATGTTTGCAATCGATCCAGTTATATCTTCTACACATTTGTTGTAGATTTTAACCTTGTACAATGATTTACTGCAAACATATTTTCAATAAAAGAACATAAAAGATACAATGGAAAATACACACATTACACAGATATTTTTCCCCTGGAAACCTAAACCGGGAAAACCAACATATTCTATATTCATTCATATCATACATTGTTTACAATACAATATACATATAAGAGCCAACGACATCCAAAACCCTAATCCAATGACCTGGATTAGTCAACAACCCTAATTCTTTAACCAGAAATAGAAAACCATTGGAGAAAAACCATGTGCCAAAAAACCGCCCATAAATGGACATGAAAATCGAGGACCACCAAAAAATGGACACAAAAACCGAGGGAAAAAATGGACACTATTTCTAGTCGTGCAAAGAATATAACACATATCCAACATTCTCCCACTTGTTATTTTCTTTGCATATAGGGGGTTACAAGGTTACATAATCAACAATCCATGGCAGTAATGCCCATAGATCCTCCACACCAAGAGAACTTCTCAGTGCTCACAGATTTTGTTAATGAATCTGCAACATTCTTCAAAGTGTCCACCTTCATCAACAACACCTTCTTTTCTTCAACCATGTCTCTCACAAAGTGATATTGAACATCAATATGCCTTGTCTTTGAATGGTAATCTAGGTTCTTAACCAGAAAAATTGCACTTTGATTGTCACAATCTATCCTTATAGCTTGTTGTACCAACCCAATACTTGAACACAATCTTTGTAACCATATTGCTTCCTTGCTTGCATGGGTGGATGCCATGTATTCAACTTATGTAGTTGAAAGTGCCACTACATACTGTCTTTTTCTCATCCAACCGATTTCTCCTCCAAACAGGTTAAAAACATACTCGCTTGTAGATCTCCTATGATCTATATCTCTAGCTCAGTATACATCCACAAATCCATGTATGTCCAACACTTTGTCCAATCCTGGTCTTCCTTGGTAGCACAATCCATAGCTAGTAGTGCCACAAAAATACCTCAAAACCCTCTTTACTGTTGTCCATTGCTCCTTCCCTGGTTTTGACATATACCTTCTCAAAAATCCCATTGCATGTGCAATGTCTGGTATAGTACATACCATTGCATACATCAAAATTCCAACCACACTCACATATGGAACACGAGACATGTCCTCCTCATCTTTCCATGTCTTGGGACACTTATCCGTAGATAAATTTACACCTATAGGAATAGGGACCTTAACCGCTTTACATTCCTGCATATTAAACCTCTGCAATATTGTCTCGACATATTTTCTCTGATTTAACCAGAGTTTCCTGATTTTCCGATCTCTTTTAATTTCCATGCCCAAAATGAAATTTACAGCACCAAGATCCCTCATGTCAAATTTAGAGGAAAACTGAGTTTTCACATCCTTGATAATCTCCTTGTTGTTTCCTATCAACAACATGTCATCCACATATAAGACCAAATAAATCAAATGATCACCAGTTAATTTAAAATACACCGTGATCCTATTTGCTTCTTGTGAAGCCAACTCCCAACATATAAGTATCAAATTTTTGATACCACATCCTTGGTGATTGTTTTAAACCATACATGGATTTTTTCAGCTTGCATATCAACTCCTTCTTTCCCTTCACAACAAAGCCTTTTGGCTGCTTCATGTAGATTTCTTCTTCCAGATCCCCAAGAAGGAATGTTGTCTTCACATCCATCTGTTCTACTTCAAAATCAAACGCAAAAACAACAAATAACATAAATATAATAGAAGTTAACTTGGCAACAAGAGAAAAAGTCTCACCAAAATCAATTCCCTCAACCTAGGAATAACCCTTTGCTACTAGCTGATCTTTGTATTTCTCCACTTTGCCTTCTACATTCAACTTCTTTTTAAATACCCATTTGTTTCCAATGGGATTTCTTCCAATCGGAAACCCCACTAGATCCAAAGCATCATTCTTATCCAAGGTTGTCATTTCTTCAACCATGGTCATTTTTGAGAGTTTTCCATTCTCTTAATCTACTGCCTCCCTAATAGTTCTAGGATCATCATCAGCATTAGACAAAGAAAAATTTGAACGGAAATCATATGGAGTATACCTTTCCGGTATCATTTTTTCCCGCACCGATCTCCTCAATACTGGAGTATGAGGATCTTCTTCTTCTTATTCCTTTTCTTTTGTAGAGTATGATTTATTATCCTTTGGCTTAAACTCTATTTTCTCTGGTTCTTCCTTACTTGGTAAGACTTCCTGTTTGACAACATCCTTCGTTTCTCTAAATACCACATCTCGACTATACACAACCTTCTTAGTTTTTGGGTTACAAAGCTTATAACCTTTGAGACCATCTTTACACCCAATAAAGATACACTTTTCAGCCTTCATATCTAGCTTACTCACGTTTTCCTTTGAAACGTGAACATAGGCCTTACAGCCAAATACCTTGAGATGTGTGAGAGAAGGTTTCTTACCAGTCCATACTTCTTGTGAAGTCTTGTCATCCAGTGTTGATGAGGGTGATCTGTTGATCAGGTAACATGCAATACCCACTGCCTCTCCCCATAATTCTTTCCCTAACTCGACACCACCGAGCATGCACCTTGATTTTTCCATCAACGTCCTATTCATCCTTTCCACAACTCCATTTTGCTAAGGTGTATATGGAGTAGTATTTTGTCTTGCTATACCACACTTCTTATGAAACTCTTCAAATTCATTCCTGCAGAACTCTCCACCATTATCTTTCCTCAGCACCTTAATTATTTTCTTTGTTTGATTCTCAAAAAGAGACGTAAACTCTTTAAACATGTCAAAGACTTCATATTTATTCTTGAGGAAATATATCCAAGTATTCCTCGAGAAGTAATCTATAAATGAAACATAGTACACAGATTTTCCCAATGAGGGAACCGACACAGGTCCAAACACATCACTGTGCACTATATGTACAATTCCTTCTGCCCTCATTGCACCAGAACAGAATCTTACCTGATTCTGCTTCCCATATACACAATGTTCACATAAATCAAAATACAAAGAGAAGTTAGACATACCTTCAACCATATCTTTAACGTGTAGTAGTCGAAGACCCTTCTCTCCGATATGCCCCAATATTTGATTTCACAACATAACCTTTTCTCCAGAGACTAAAGAGTTTCTTCTTCTTATGATCCAATATCTAGAACAATGGAACTATTACACCCATTACTAATAGTGATTCCTTGTATCTTATACAAAGTTCCAATCTAAAATCCCTTCAACAAAACCATTTCTCCTCGAACCATCCTGCAGGTTTCTTTTTCAAATATTGTTTTTACCTCTGCATCGTCCATTTTTCTTACAAAAATCAAATTTTTGGCCAATCCTAGGATGTGAAGAATGCTAGGAAGTGTTCTAATCCTTCCATCTATGAGCCTCAACTTGGCTTTTCCTAGTCCCATGATTCTGGTTGTCGATTCATCACCTAGGAAAACATTACCTTCATCATACCTTTCATATTCATAGAACCACTCCCTGTGGGGAGTCATATGAAAGGATGCACCCGATTCAACCAACCATGCCTCATGATCTACATGTGTTCTTGAAGAATCCAAGTACACATCTCCTCCTTCTTCTTTGGAAGTATTTTCTTCTATAGAGGGAGCACCTTCACATCCCTTCACTTTCTCAACGCGTTTGGATCTACATTGCTTCTTGAAGTGCCCTTCTTTTCCACATCTCCAACATACCTTTACAAAATTTCTGGGAGATTTAGATCTACCCTTAGACTTAGATCTCCCACTTGAGGACTTAGATCTATTTCTATCCCGGGAGTGTCCTCTTGCAAATAATGCATCTGTGCTCTGTCCTTCCATGTTCTTCCATCTCATCTCCTCTAATAACAAGGATGAGACCACATAATCGAAGCTCAAAGTAGTTGTATTACTACCTATGGCCACAACCAGACTATCCCACAAGTCTGGTAAAGAGAACAGTAAACTGATAAACTTATGTTCATATGAAATTTTAATCTCAACAGATAACAATTGACTTACCACAATGTTGAAGGGGTTTAGATGCTCTGTCATCGAGTCTCCATCTCTCATCCTCAAGTTATATAAATTTTTCCGCAGGAACAATTTATTTACCAGGGACTTAGACCGATACAAGTTCCCCAACTCATCCCATAACTCCTTGGTTGTAGCTTCCCCTGACACATTCAATAATACTGAATCTGAGAGACACAATCATATTTTTCTCTTTGCCTTCCGATCCAACTTTTTCTAGTCATTTGTTGACGTTCTTATAGGTGCAATACCTGGATCCACCATGACCCACTAATATTTATCTACCAACATAGATTCCATCTCGAGCTTCCACAACTAAAAACTTTTCCCATTTAATTTCTCTATCTCTATTTTCAAACTGCTCACCATTTCTCCTCACCTGAAGAATCAATACTGCAAATCTCCCACTGTAACAAGGCTTATCATAGTCCCAAGCCAAACCCCTGACCACAAAGGTGTCCCCTTGAAGCCAATAATTGCTCTGATACCAAATGTAGATTTTAACCTTGTACAATAATTTACTGCAAACAAATTTTCAATAAAAGAACAAAAAATATACAATGAAAAATACACACATTACACAAAGATTTCCCCCCTAGAAACCCAAATCGAGAAAACCATCATATTTTATATTCATTCATATCATACATTGTTTACAATACAATATACATATAAGAGCCAATGACATACAAAACCATAATCCAATGACCTAGATTTGTCAACAACCCTAATTCCTTAACCAAAAATAGAAAACCATCGGCGAAAAACCATGTGCCGAAAAACCGCCCATAAATGGACACGAAAATTGAGGACCACCCAAAAATGGACACGAAAAATGAGGGAATTTTTTTTTTCGAGGGCTCCGCTCCCCTCTTAAGCCCTTGCATGCCTAGTGAAATGTACACACTATTTCTAGTTGTGCAAGGAATATAACACATATCCAACATTTGCATTCTGCACAGGTATATCACTAGCACATCCAACACTTGTGCAAAGAATTCATACCAATTATCATCCTTCACTTCCGCATCTATGCAATTCCATTAGTTCCACATTGCATATTGTGATAAACCATGTAATTTTCACAATAGTTGAGTCGTTTATAAAACTTTTATTTGCTCTGATTTACAAGGAAAGGGCGGTGATTTAGAAGTAATGCGAAGTAAATATCTTGCTTTTCCATGGGATGGCTAGTGGATTCTATGGATTCTATTTATAATTACACGTATTCTAAAGGTAATTGGTGTGTGGAAAGGACATTTTAATAAATATGCATCATGAACTTGGGCTTAAAGAAATTCAAGCTCCATACTATATTTATCTTTCGAAAATTTCTTGGTCAAAATAATTTTTACTTTAGTTATTTTTCATGTTGTGAGGAAGCTTTTTCTATGATCATATCTCTACACTCTACATAATTGTGTGTTCCACAACTTTGCACTCGACACATGTATTCCACCCACATAGGGAATACTTAGTCTATTTTCGAGTTTTGTGTGGAGAATCCACACCACTCATCCTTTTGCACTCCTATGCTTCCGCACCTCCGCATTTGCAATAGTTTTGCACCATGGGTTGTGACAAGATACACAATTTGTTCAATGATTGAGTCATTTATGGCACATTGATTTTCTTGGATTTAGGAGGAAAGGGAAGGAATTTAGAACTAATGCAAGCTAAATGTCCCTCTTTTCTATGGGCTGCCTAATGGTTTCTATTTATGATTACCCATATTCTGTAGGTAATTCATGTGTATGGAAAAGACACTTTAGTAAATACACGTCATGCACCTGACATTAAAGCAATTCAAGCTCTATAGTGTATTTATGTTTCAAACATTTCGTAGTGAAAATCCTTTTTACTTAACCATATTTCAAGTTGTGCGGAAGCTTTTTCTATTACCATATCTCTATTCTATGCACATGTATATGCCCTGCAAAGTGAATACTTACTCTATTTTCAACCCTTGTACGAATAATTCATACTTTCAACCCTTGCACCGAAAATTCATAACACTTATCCTTCGACATTCTTACACTTTGGTGGCTCCTCATTTTGCAATCCACACAACTATATCATTTGCACCTTTAGACTTCACAAAGGTATATCCTATGCAGATCCAAGAATTGGTCTATTTTCAAACCTTGTGCAGAGAATTCATACGACTCATGCCAACATCATGGATTGTGACAAGTTACATAATTTTCATGATAACTGACTGATTTATGACACATTGTTTTTCTCCAATTTATGAGGAAAGGGCGGGGATTTAGAAGTAATGTTTAGAAAATGTCCCTCTTTTCTATTATCTACTCAATGGTTTCTATTTATTAATCCCCCTATTCCAAAGGTAATTGATATTTATGGAAAAGACATTTTAGCAGATTTGCATCATGCACTTGGCCTTAAGGAAATTTCGACTCTGTAATGTATTTATCTTTTGACAATTTCCTAGCCAAAATAATTTTTACTTATCCATTTTTTAGGTTGTGTGGAATCTTTTGCTATGACATTTCTCCGCACTCCAAACAACTATGTCTCTCGCACACTGAACACTTGGTCTATTTTCAAGCCATGTGTGGAGAATTCATATGACTCATCCTTCCGCACTCTCGCACTCTGACAATAATAGTTTTTAAACATGTTGAAGGTGTTCATATAGTATCTTTCTTTTATCCAATAGTATTCCATACTAATTTATGTATTTGAAAAACACGTGCAACTGTTTTCCTTGCTTGTTTTTATATGGCCCACGTCCACGGACATAGTTGAATCTAACACATATAAAATATACTAATCTGGACATTTGATATCTCAATTCCTATGTATTCCAAAGCAGTCCATTCTTATTGTTTGATAATGTGTGCCCCATGCATAGTGCAACTACTTTGTTTCATTGAAATTTTCTTTGGCATCGGTGTAATGTTTAAGCAAATCACTCCTCTTTCTTCTGCTCTATTAATCCATCAAATTGTAGAATGAAATATTTTTGGGGTGTATGATATAGGCCAAAGATAATTAATACGTGATTATTATTTTTCTTTTTTATGGGTAAGTTAAATCATTCAAGGACTATTTCAAAAACTATATAGATAAAAAAAGAATCAAAGTTAAATAGAAACAAAAATAAGGTGTGTTGTTTTGAGATTGTATTGTTCTTTTTATTTTCTGGTTGCTTAATGTTATAGACATAACTTAAGCATCATTTGAATGACGTAAAGTAAAACATGGCAGAGAGAATAGATGTTGAAATCTACCAAAGTAAGGAACCGTGCATTGTACATAGCAATACTGACCATGTGTTGCATAGGAATGGTCTTTTTATATTAGATGCATTTTCATATACTCCCGGGGATTTTTTATTTGATGCATTCCATGTCCTCTTGCATTTTTGATACTCTTCCATTGAAATGAGAAATGGATTAATATATCATTTCTTGGTTTGTTTATACAATGGAGATATAGAGGCATTGGAATCATATGAGCTTGAGCTAGGATCCAATTTCTTGTACGAATTGCATGGGATTTGTGACATTAACATATATCTTTTGAAAATGTGTCTACCTGCATCTTCAAATGTAAATGAAAATGGGAGAGGGTTATGGGGAGATACATTTTTCATACGATGGGAGATAATTTTTTCATACAATGGCTATGATGGTTAAATATATCGATTACAGTTCGACCACTAATGAGGAAAACAACATAGATGCAAATACATATCCATATTGCATCTTGTTTCATGATGAAAATCTTGTTAGTGGTCATTATGAACCATTGCTTTACAAAACATTATCTAGATGAAATCTTGAAAAATCTACTACTTACTTGTCATCAATGTGCAAAAACCTCAAATACTGTTGGAAATGTAATATGGATAAGATGCACTCTTATGGATTGATAAAAGAAATACCTGACACATCTTATTGCGGTGATATTTTGTTTCGAGCAATCTATTATTTAGTAGCTACAAACTTCGATGTACAATCCTTGAGACTTTATATTGTGCAATCCTTTTGTAATGCAATCATGAGTGGTGACATGAATGCATTGCATTGCTTGCACCAATATATGGGACCTAGTGGTATACATAATACAACTATGATTGCAAATTAGCAAGAGTATCTTGTAAATATGGAAATGCCATATGAAAAAGGGAAGATATAGGGTGGGAAATTTTGTTTGCAATGGATATCAATCATTTTCAATGCAAATATTCAAGTTTGGTCCCTCCATGGAAACAATATTTTCAACTTGTATTCCACTAACTCGAACTCTGGTAGAACAATTGATGTGTTGTCATTTGAAAAAGATATAGTTCACGTTCACTATGAACCATTGCTTAGAGAAAATTATAGTGACATATGCAATCATTGTTGTGACCAATGGACAATGGGTCTAGTCAATACACATGGAATTAACTACCATATAGATACAATAATGTCATTGACAAAAGGTATGGATGATAATGTATCCGTTCTTGAACATGTACTGGGAAAATGCCAACATATATGCCATGTACATGGTGGGGATAAAATTACATTTGCAAATGGAACTACAACCTATGAGATGGCTTATGATAAAGAAAAGAGAAGTATAATTGAGAATAATAGACTTATTTATCACAAACTAAAAAATATGATACGTGAAAAAAGCAAATGCAATCACACATTCCCCATCAAGCATGGAATGAAAATGCATGCACATGACCAAGATGCATATTCAATCAATGCAACAATGCGTGGTAGTAAAAGAACAAGAGTGGCATACACCAAATTTAAACAAATACAGTCCAATGCCAAAACTGGATAGAAAAGTAAAAGTACATGTTCATATAAATGCATGCACATGAACAAGATGCATATTCAATCAATGCAATAATGTGTGGTAGTAAAAGAACAAGAGTGACATACACCAAATTGAAACAAATATTGTCCAGTGCCAAAACTGGACAGAAAAGAAAAATTAGATTTTCATCCAGTGAGCATATCGATGTAAAAAATAAACAAGCATGACAAGTCTACATGAAAGAGATCCAAGACACACCTAGGAATGAATGTGTGATTTGTGAACAATTGCATTTTTCAAAAAACATTAGATGCTTCAACGAAGAATTGAAGACAAAATATATGAGCTTGACAACATGTCACAAAACATTCTCTTATAACAAGATATGTATTAGCTACAAAAGAGCAGTTGGAAATGGGAAACTTCCACAGTTTGCAATACCTGACCAGAGAAGACGTAACATATTATTACCAATTGCAAGTACACTCTCAAAACTTGAAGAGAGACATGTATAAGTCAAAATTACATTTGCACAAATTAGACAATGGGGCTACAAACTATACTAGATGGGCTTGATATTGTCCATCATCAATGTGCCTTTTCATATAGATATTGTCCAAAAAGAATTGCCACAATCCATGGATGAAACAATGACAATTGCAGTTGCATTAAAAATACGACTGCAATACAAAAATGCATATCAGACTGGAAGAGTATGTGTAAATGTTTTCATGGGATAATTAAAAGAATTATATTCGAGAATTCTATACAAGGTTGAAAACATCTCTATAAACAAAGAATGGACTGATGTTCTTGAACAAGATAGTAAAAAATGAATGGAAAACACAATTTTTTATTGTAAAAGTGTTATGGAGACAAAATCAAATAGTGAGAGACCTAGTGAAACGTTGGTACATGGATTCATAGATTCACAATGCATCCATGATTTGTAGGACAAGATCATTGAAGTCACACTTGTTGAAGGACAATGTCCACTTGGGATTTTCATGGACAAGTACACAAAAGATATGAACTTTCAAAACCTACTCTATGGAAATCCACGTGAAAATGAAATTATAAAGAGATTTAGTTAACAAAAAATAGTGAATGGGAACTGGTACATGCTAGCAATGATTTCTCATATCACACAACAATTTTTTTTTCAAACTGGTGCGAACAATAATCGACAAAGTGATTTTCTACATGTGAATACGAATAAGAAAGGGACAACTACGAGGAAGAAAGCTACCGAGAAAATATGTGAAGTACAAACCAAATTTATAAAAGATACTTAAATCTGATATTGGATACATAGATTTAAAAAATATTTTCATTTCTCCTGATTACTTGAAACATATTAAGAAAAATATATTTGCAATGATACAAGAGTTAGGGCCTCCAACATTTTTCATCGCATTTACAAGTGCAGAGCATCAGTGGCATGAATTGGTCTCTACATTGACTGGAATGTATAAGAACATAGAAAATGGAAAGCTGATCCAGGGGGATATCAGTGGCTACCCACCTATTCCAACTGACTCATATTGGCAGTTTTCTAGTTTGACATTTTTTTCCTATTTTTTGGGTCTTGAACTTCCAGGGCCGTTTTGAGGCCCTAAACAACGATTTTAGGGATCGCCATAGTTAAACTGTAGAAGAAGTCAGAATCTAAGGGCTCTCCATAGTTAAAATGTAGACGATGTCAGGGTTTGAAGGAATAATGTGTAGTGCTTGGATAAACCTTTCCAACAGTCTATCGTGTGCCTAAAATGGAGATCGTATGCAAAATATACGACCCCAGGAAGTTGATGTACTAACTTACCCCAACGGGGCCTTTGGCGCTTCATCTCCTAGGGTTAGGTTTTTGGATGTCTATTGTTTTGGCATTCATGTTTATTGTAAAAAGGATTTTAGAGCCTCATTGTACTTATCTTCTTGCGAATGAGCACAACTGTCACATCGCTTCTTAGAGATAAGACACCACCATTCTAGCAAGCTAGTTTTTAGGTTGCATTTTACAGTTTCATCATATTTATTTATTGAATAGAAGCCATTTTTACAATATCTCTATTATTGTTCCTTGTGTGTTTGTGTTAATAATCATAATAATATGTATTCATTTCGTTCTTCTCATAAAATCTAGATCAGTGGTATCAGAGTGGTATGCTCCTTATCATTCTCAATGCATGTCCCTAACAAGGTCAGGGTACAAAGAGTTGGGTATCAAGATTGTTTATCTTGAGGAAAAAATATCTCACACACCCTAGAGACCTTCCATGGTGGAAGAAAAGAAAGACGACGGGACATGAGATCCTTTCAAATTGTTGCTCGAGGAAGCCCTCGCGCAACAGAGGAACGAGATGATGGATAATTTTGTGCAAATCCTTCGACGACTACCAATAGGCGACATATCTTCCTCGAGCGGAGGAGTCGCCCCCTTCAAGGTACATATCAACTTTGATATTCCTATATTTTAAGGTAAGATAGATGCAAATTTTATAGACAAATGGTTGAATCTGCTAGAAGGGTATTTTTCTATCTGTAACTTTTTGAATAGAGAAAATATTACTTTTGAGCCCCTCAAAGTACTTCCCCATGTCAAAGATTGGTGGGAGACTTTCTGTGAGAAAAGGGCAATAGAGGAACCCTCATTATTTATAGTCACACTCACCTAGGAGTCCTTTAGGGATGCTATTAAGAAACAATACTACCCTGTTGGAAGTTATGATGACCTGTATACAAGATGGACCACAATGCAGTAGGAAAGGAACTAAGCAGTTGCATAGTTCAAAAATATCTTCCATACCTTACGCACCAAGCTGGGTATCAAATATTATGAGCGACATCTAGTGCTCAAGTGCTGCGGTGGTTTGTATAGATACATCTGGGTAGAAATGGAGTTTCTAGACATCTTGTCCTTGGGCATGGCCTATTGATATGTTGTAAAAATCAAGCAGAAGCTTAAAAAAAGATGCAACTGTTTGGGTCTGGGAACCCCTCACAAGCGAAGAAGGGAAAGGGCAGCCCAACCCATAGAACAAAGGGCAGAGAAAATATGGAAAACCTTAGGAAAACCAGTATAAGACACAAACAAATAAGGACAATGGAAAGACAAATAAATATATCGAGAAGTGGTGTGACTTCCATAAAATCCCCTGGCATAACATTGTTGATTGCTGCTCAAAGCAGTCATTGGTGGTTGAGGTGAAAGCCTCTAAATCAGATGCAGGTTCTGACTCTGAGTCAGAACCATAAAATGGGAGATGGATCATTGACGCAAAACCTAGTGCCACCATTGTTACCACCAAGATCCATCCTGATGAACCTGATGAGATAGAGGAAGGCAAACACCTCTTTTATTCACATATGTGGGTGAAAGGCACCCCACTGCACTTCATCATTGATAGTGGTAGCCAGAAGAACCTTATGTCAGCAAAGTTGATCAAGTGGTTGGCCCTACCAACAACGCTGCACCCGCAGCCCTACACCATCAGATGGCTCTGCCAAGGAAGCGATCTTTGCGTTATCTAACAGTGTCGCCTGTTGTATGACATCAAGCCCTTCAAAGATGAGGTATTGTATGATGTTTCTCCCATTGAAGTTTGTGATGTTCTTTTAGGCCAACCTTGTTTATGGAAACGTCATGTTGTATATGAGTCTAGGCCTCACGGTGTTATTATTACTTTGAATAGGAAATTGCATAGGACACCCAAGGTAGTCCCACCTAGTACCATTTTCTTGATTGCTTCCAAGCAATGCAGGAATGTGATCTCTCAGATCAAGAAGTTTGTCTTCTTTTTTATTCTCTCTTAGAATGAGTGAAAGATTGAAGCCACATCCAGGGCCTCCCTGACTGACCTCTCCATGTAGCATAATCAAGTGGATAAGGTCGTGGAATAATACAAAGACATCTTCTCCTCACCTACTGGGGCACCTCAACATTTTCAAGTCAATCATTCCATCGATCTGACCCCCAGCACACCGCTATCCAATGGGCCAGTATATCGCCACTCTCTATTAGAAAATGAGGAGATCAAGTTTCAGATCCAAGAACTGCTCCAAAAGGGGCACATCTGACTCAGTTGATCACTTTGTGGAAGCCCAATTATGCTTGTGCAGAAGAAAGACAGGACCTGGAAAATCTACATTGATTATCAGGCCCTAAATAAAATCAGAGTTAGGAACCGGTACTCGATTCCCCGAATCGACGATATCCTTTATCATCTTAAGGGGGTCAATTACTTCAGTAAGATTGATCTGAATTATGGGTACCATCAGGTCCCAATAGAGCAGACAGATGTATGGAAGACTTCCTTCAATTCAAAAGAAGGGATTTTTGAAAGGTTGGTCATGTCCTTTGGTTTGAAAAATGCCCCAACAACTTTCATGAGGATGATGGAAGATATCTTGCAGCCTTTCACCAATTCTTTTTATAGTGGTGTATCTAGATAACATCCTCATATACAACAAGACTTGGGAGAAACACTTGCGTCACATTCAATAGGTTCTACACACTTTGCGACAACACAAGCTATATGCCAGCTTGGAAAAATTATCCTTCGACATGGATGGGGTTCAGTACCTAGGATACATTGATGAGCATGGTGTTCATGTGGATCTAGCCAATATCTAGGTCATTCAAGACTAATTATTCCCAACCACGCTCACTAAGCTTCAAAGATTCTTAGGCCTTGCTAATTTATATCACAGGTTCATGTTGGGATTCTCCCAAATTGCATGGGCCCTCAGCCAAGTAACCAGGGGTGGTGGTAAGGAAAAGTTTGTGTGGGGCGTATCCCAACAACAAGGGTTCGATGATTTGAAGTAGCGCCTGTGCTCAACCCTAATGATTTCATTACCAGACCTGCAACAACCCTTTGATATTGAGACAAATGCTTCAAACTATGTTGTGTGAACAGTTCTAACTCAGCACGACCACCCCATGGCCTATCATAGTGAGACACATTTAGATGTCATTTGTAAGCACCCTACTTACGACAAAGAAATGTACTCCATTATGTAAGCCTTCCACCAGTGGAGGAATTACATTATCGTGAAGGAGACAACAATCCACACTGATCATAAGCCGTTGCAGTTCATGCATACATAAGGAAAATGGAAGAATGACCGCCATCAAAAGTGGTCCACATACTTGCATCAGTTCCACCTCAACATCAAGTATAAGACATGAAGTACCAATCATGTCGTTGATTTCCTCAGCTGACCTCCAGTCGCGACACTCACCATGGTGATAGAATATTACATCCACGAGACCTCTAGATGGCCCCACCTCTATGAGAAATATCCTGACTTCACCACCACCTACCAGATGTTGGGCACAAACACAATTATCACTAATTTCCATCTTTAGGAAAAACTACTATGCCATCTGGGCCGTCTCTGCATTCCATCAAGCAAGTGAGCAAAGATAATTTGGGAATCCCACTATAGTCGAGTGGTAGGACACTTCGGCATAGAAAAGATAGTGGTAGTGTTGCAACACCATTTCTATTGGTCGAAACTTCGACAGGATGTCAACAAGTATATCAAGTCCTACATTACCTGCATTATTTCCAAAATGACCACTAAGAAACAAGGCATGTACGCCCCTCTGCCTACTCCTAACAAACCCTAGGAATCCATCTCAATGGACTACATGTCGGGCCTTCCGTCCACCAAGCAACGAAATGACTTTGTTTTTGTGGTTGTTTATCATTTTTCCAAGATGACAATTTTGGTTAGCTGCAAGAAGAGCATCACAACGAAGGCCACTACCAAGATCTTATTTGAACGAGTGTGGGTACATTTTGGGATACAAAAAACCATTATCTCAGATTGATATAGTTGGTTCCTCAACACATTCTAGTCGAGCCTCTAGTCACTATTGGACACCAAGCCCACTAAATCCACTACCTTCCACCCCCAGACGGATGGCCAAACCGAGGTTGTCAATTAGATGATTTTGCATATCCTGCGCATGTACAATTCCAAGCAACCCCACACATGGGATGCAAGTCTTCCCTATGTTCAACACAGCTAGAACAAAGCCACACATAGCTCAACCGACCACAACCCCTTTCAAGTGGGGATGGGATTTCAACCATTGGGTCCCATAGATGTTGCACTACCCCTTGCGTCCACTTAGACAGACTCATCCCATGCTCAAAATAAAGTTGAAAAAGCCACATGTTTCATTGAGTGGATCCAACATGTTAGCTCCCAAAATGAACCCGTCCCTTTGGTCACATTTTGTGGTGGATAGCATGGCTATTGGTAGTTTTCTCAAATTATTTTTGAGTTTTCCTAAGCTGCAAGGTTTAGGTTTTGATTTTGTTTTAGGAATAAGATGACCCACAAAAGTCTTCTTTTTAAAATTTTCATAATTTGCTTTCAACATCTAATGTGGGTCCAAATGATGGATGTTAGCTGCTGAAAGTGGCGACTTTCAACAACTAAGGAGCGTCTCTCATAGGTCTGTGTGCTGGTGAAAGTGTTGAATTTCAAATATCCAAAGAAGCATTATCGCGGGTGGTGCACTGGTGAAAGTGAATACTTTCCACAGCTACGGAGCAGTTCTTATGGGATTGTGCACTGATGAAAGTGAAGACTTTCAACAGCTAAAGGGAGTTTTCCACAGGATCATGCACTGCTGAAAGCGGTAAGTATCAACAGATAAGGGGCGTTTTCCACGGTCCGTTGGCTGGAAAAAGCAGGAATCACGTGCGTGTTATCCACATTTCTAAAAGCTAATGATGATACGATCATCCCACGTCATGCAAATCCAAATCATGTGCTGATGAAAGTGGGTAATGATGGAAACTCAGTTTTGCACATCAAAATAGGATTATGATGCGGATCTGGTTCAGTGACGCATGCTGCACACTCATGGCGCCGAAAATGGTAATTTCGAATCCAGCAACTCAGGTACAGAGGCTGTAATGCCGGTCTGACAACATCAAATCAGATCATTGCTTCCATATCACACATTGTTCATGAAGGTTTGTTAAAGTTTCAAATGTTAGAAAAAAGAGCCGACTCCCGAGTGCTTTCAACAACGCAAAACCTCGGATCGAACAGCAGTTGCAGGGGTTGATATACCAGATTGTTGGGGTTTTCAAGCTACAGAATGGCAAGGAGACACAGTGGTTCTCTACTCAGAAAAGAGCTGGACAACCTATCCTTTTTACAGACACACCCCGAAGTCCAGAAACATTTTTCAAATGTAGGGTGTGTTGAATTTGTTGAGAGGTTGCAAAATGGGTGCCACCAGTCGACAGCAGAAGCTTTTGACAAAACTTTAGATGGGAATAAGGCTCGTGTTAGGTCCTTGGAGATATTAGTAGATGAAGCTTCCATCGCTGCAGCGACCAACCTACCAAGGACGGGCCAGAGTTGGTTCAAAACCACTTCCACCAAAAACTTGAATTTCAGGGCTTATTTAAAGGAAGAGTTCAAGCACAACACATGGAAGAAGGGCATGTCGATTTCCTATCTTGAAGAGGAGTGGCAGGAGCTGTTTAAGGGGATCCAAATCTACATTACCTCAGAGGGAAAGTATGACCAACTCACGATGTATCATTTTAAGCTCCTGGACCATTTTACAGGCAAGACTCTTCTCAATTTGCCTTTTTTCTTACATAAGAGTTTAACTAAGGTCTGCAAGAAAATCAGGGCTCAACCCCTAAGCATGAAAAATACTCTGCGCCACTTCGGCCTCATTAAATTGATCATTCTGGAGGAATTAAAACAACAGGGAAGGAGCTGGAATCATTTTCTATTCTGGGAGGGTTTTGAAACACAGACTCAGCCTGTAAATGAATAGGGGAAAGGATCAAAGAAACAACTGACTCCTCAAAGTAGTTCAAGGAAGAGGAGGACCTTGCCAGGACCTCCAGAAGATAGAATCTCTGGAGTGAAGTCCCACAGGTCAAAGAAAAGGTTAAGCTTTGAAACCACTACAGAACAACCCACAGAGCAACTTACAGAGAAGAGAACCAATATATTAAACTTGCCCTATACAGATTCAGAATCAGAGCAACAGGATCAATGCCCTGTCACCAAGAGTCCTGAGCCGTCAACTGAGTTTGCACAAAACTATGAGACCTTCACTCATACAGAGGAAGGAGAAACATAAAAAATCTCCAAGTCAAAGAAATCTCAGAAAATCAAACATCTGAAAGAGGTAATTGCTCAGCAAGAGGTTTTGGAATGGGTGATCAAAGAAAGGTATAAGAAGTTGTCTGATAACTTTGCCAAAACCAATGCTGCGTTTGAGAGATTGGCTCGGTAAAGTGTTAAAGAGAAGAAAAGAAAGAAAAAACTCACCAAAGATTACAATAGCCTATGGTGGCTTGCCAAACGACTTAAAAGGAAGATAAGAAGATTAAAAAAAAAAACAAAGGAAAAAATCCCATCCAGATCTGAAGGTACTTTCTCAAGTCGCTGTTAATATGC
The DNA here is from genome assembly GCA_032191745.1 of Picea mariana. Lineage (NCBI taxonomy): Eukaryota > Viridiplantae > Streptophyta > Pinopsida > Pinales > Pinaceae > Picea > Picea mariana. Next base: position 60,891 of record JASDQU010099862.1, read on the forward strand.
AAGGTGAGAAATGTGAGACACACTGAGTTTTGATGGAATCAAAATTTTGAAGGTGAAAACTCGTTTTGGGCGCAGTCAGAGCTTTCATCAGTGCAAAGCGATATTTTATGACCCGTTAGCTGGTGAAAGGCAGCGCTTTCACCAGCTAACCAACGAAGTATTAAACGAGTTAGCTGTTGAAAAATGGAAAATAATTTTTTGAAGCCAAGGACAGAACAGGTCATTTCTCACAGGTTATGAAGGAGTTCTAGAGTATCAAGGGAATGAAAATTGCTTGCAAAGGATTTGACATCAAAGATTTGAGGGAATTTTGGAAACCACTTGTAAAACAAACTTCCTCAAATATCGACCATGAACGTTGGAGAAATCCAACTGTCCAGACAGGTGTTTTTCCACATTGCATCACATCAAAGATTCCAGGAGCTGAAGGATGCAGATGGCGAATTTTTGACATTGAAGACAATTCGAGTTGCTAAGTTTAGTTGTTAAGTCTTTATCTTCAAGTTGTTTAGTTAGATTTGACTTGCTTTTATTAAATACAAATCCATGTTTTTAGGATCTGTAAAACAGATTGTAAGAGCGTATAAAGGCCTATTTTTGATACGAGATAAGGGTTCAAACTGGGAGATATTTTATGCCACTGTATAGACTCTTTTTGCAGAAATAAAGTTCAATTTCCTTTCGTTTACAATATCATAATTGTTCATCTTTCATTTCCTGTACTTTGTTTCAGTTTATTTTAGTTCATGAAGACTGTTATCTCGTCATTGAGCTCATAGACTTGAAAGTAAAGGATTCCTCTCTATCTTGTATTCAACCCTGCATTCATTTGTATTCTGCAATCAAGAATAGTGTTCTTCATTCCCCTTTCAAATTAGCTGATCTGATTATTGTTTCCTGAAAACACTGCTTCTTTAGATGTGTGATGAGTGTTTATTTCATTGAATCATTAAAGATTCCATTGTCCCAAATACATAAAAACCATTATTTCTAAGTTACCAAGCACCTTTGGTCTACAACCACAAAGGGTTTCTTGGAGTGATAACAAATTGGTGTCGTTGTTGGGGAGACAGAATTCAAGCTCTGCTTTCCTGGGATATGACACAGAGCTGATCTTTGATGATAGACAAATATTAGACATTTTCAGTTGGTTGTAATCATCTATCTGGCGACTCCACAAGTTCATCCTGGCTCCTAAGAGGATCAGTACTAGGGCGAATCCTCAAGAATCACTGATCACACCAGTGTCCAATCCAGAATCAATTCTCAGAAAAGGAAAGATGATTCAAGGTCAAACTTCAAGAGCAGATCCAAAAGGTAATCCTCTTTTCAGTTCTGGAAAATCTACTGCAGAAAAAGTTGAGTTCTTTTCAGAGAACACTGATGATAAAAAAGCTGTAAATACTGTAGAAGAACAAACTTTTTTTGATCAACAGAAAAATCCTAGTGATGATAAATTGATAAATTATAATCTGATTGAAAAAACTTTAGAAAGAAGCCACATTTCTTCTTCCCTTGAGTCTTTCCACTCTTAGCAACAAGAAGACCACTTGAACATTTATACTAGCCTCCTTGTTGTTGAACACCTCCTCCAAGAGTTATCTGCTAAGGGTGAAGAAAATTTAGCTAGGCAGCTTACAAATTTTTACAGGGCCTCTTATCAGACCTCTTTCCCTTTAGAAGATTCACCTCTTTCGCATTCCTCCAGTGTTGAAGACTTGAAGAAGAAACTATCATTTTCCCCACCTCTAATATTCATGGCTGCACCACCTCCTTTGACTAAGATGCAACAAATCCTAGCTGCTAGGTATGCACCACTCATATTGCCAAACCCAGTAGCAGCCATGCCAACGGGAGACTATCAGAAATATATGCCTAAATTCACAGGCGAAGGCGATGTGTCTGCTGAAGAACATATTGAGGCTTTTTACATTTATGCAGAGAACCTTAATATTGAACAAGAAGATGTTTGGACACGAGTCTTTGTCCAAAGCCTAGATGGCCATGCTAGRAAATGGTTCAAAGAACTCCCTGCTGGTTCCATTGCCGAAATTGAGCAGTTGGATGAGATATTTCTGAAACATTGGGGTGACAGTAGAGATTTTGTCTACTACATCATAGAATTCGGGGACTTGAGGAAACAAAGTAGTGAGTCAGTCTCTGACTTCACTAAGAGATTTAAACGGATGTATGGAAAAATACCAGCTGAGATAAAACCATCAGATGCTTTTGCCAAGATCACATATTCTAATGCTTTTGATTTAGATTTCTGTTTTCTGTTGAGAGAAAGGAGGTCACAAACATTATCTCTCATGCAAGATGCTGCTCTTGAGGTGGAATCTAATATTCTGGCCTCCCAGAAGCGAAAAGGAGATTCTGATAGAAGAAGACCAAAGAATGAAGCCTCCTCTTCATCAAATGCTGATCCAAAACTTGATAAAATGGCCAAGATGCTAGAGTCTCTAACTTCTAAGATATCTAATCTCAAGATCGAAAACAAACAACCTGTGAAGGGGAGAGGCTATTATGACTATGTAGGCAGAAATCCGAATCAAAATCCAAATAGCTTTAGAAGGAATAATCGGCCAACTCAGATCCTGAAAAGAGAAAAGAATTCTAATGAAGATCAGAGGATAAAAGTCCCTCTTCAGAATGTTGTGATGGACGATTACAATGGTGAAGATCAAGAAGATGGAGAAGGTGACATTCATTGTGTTGGAGAAGAGACAGGGAAATCTTACCTAACACAACAAGACTATGAGGAATCACTCATGACTGAGCAGATAGAAGACGATCTTCTTGGTGATGGCATTTTCACAACAGAAGATAAAAATAGATATAACCTCCGATCCAAATCTAATGCTGCTCAACAAGATGCACCAGCCTCTCCTGAAAAGACTACTACCCCTGTTAAGAAAAAGGATCAGACATCAGAAGATCAGCAAGCAAATTCTTCAAAGGTGAAAGCATCAGCTCTTCCCAAGAAGACTGTTGTCCCTGTCAACCATCAAACTCCAGAAAGTCAGCCTCCTATCGAACAACAAAGAAATCAGGAAGCCCCTTCAAATCATGTAAAGGTTTCTGATAAAGCTACTGATAAGGTTCCATATTCTTTTAATTTTGAGGATGAAATACAAAAGATTAAGATTCCTATTCCTCTAGTTGAGCTGATAAAAAATGAGATGTTTAAAAGGGATATCCTCAAAACTCTAGATCCCCAATCTGTATCCCTTTCTGCTGATATCCTCAACATTTATGATGATAAGCCAACCATCACCCTGGGCCAAATGATATAAGAAAAAGATGATAGCTGTCCTCCCTTTTACATCTCCTTAAATATTCATGAGAAAACACTGCATAATTGTTTGTTGGACTCTGGTGCTTCGCACAATTTGATGCCAAAGGCCATCATGGATGAGCTTGGGCTGGAGATCACCAAGTCTTATCATGAACTTTTCTCCTTTGATTCTCGAAAAGTCAAATGCCTTGGGATGATTAAGGATTTGGTTGTAACCTTGACCCAAGAATCAATGAAGACAATGGTGATGGATATAGTGGTGGCTGACATACCTCCTAAATTTGGATGTCTACTATCAAGATCGTGGATGAAGAGACTAGGTGGCACTCTTCAAATGGACCTCTCCTACGCTACTATCCCTGTTTTCGGAGGGGTGAACAGAAGGATTTATAGGGAATCTCAGTTGGCATATGTAATCAGTGACGAGAAGAATCCATCCAATAATCCTATCTATTCGGTTGACACAGGTATGGGATCTTGTATTTTGCAAATTGATGATTCACTGCCTGATACATTGCTACTCAGAAAGCCTATAGATCAGATCACAGTTCAGCCCACAGAAACAACAGAAGAAGACCCTTGGACTATGTTCTTTGACGGTGCTTGCACTAAGGAGTCAGCTGAAGCAGGAGTGGTATTCATTTCTCCTTCTAAGAAAACTTCTCATTTGTCCTTTAAACTCGATTTTAAAGTGACTAATAACATTGCTGAGTATGAGGCATTAATTTTGGGACTGAATGCAGCCAAAGAGAGAAACATTAAAAAATTGCAGGTGTTTGGAGATGCAGATTTGATTATCCAACAGGTGAATAAGTCCTTTCAAGCGAAGCATGTCAGGCTGAAGGCATACAGAGATGAAGTGTTGAAGGCAATTCGTGATTTTGCAGAGTTTAAGATTTCATTTGTACCTAGAGCAATGAATGAATTGGCTGATTAATTGGTTGTGTCTGCTTGTGCATTCATACCCCCTATGCCTCATAAATTAAATTACAAAATTCAAGTTAAATATAGGCCCTCTCTCTTTGATAACGTAAAATTTTGGAAGGTTTTTGAAGACGATGCTGAACTCACTAGATTCCTTGCAGTGATAGATGAGTTTGCAGATCTGCAGATTGATCAGGAGAACGGACATGATCATGAAGTTGAGGAGCCAAAGTTTAAGAGAAAAATCGCAGCGCATGAAATAGTTCAGCTGTCCACCAACAGGATTCCTAAAGGTTTGGTCCCGTTGGAAAGGCTGTTCGATAACAATGATGTGGCTGTCAAATTGCAAAGTGGGGAAAACGACTCAGAGGTTTTGCAGTATAATTTGGCTAGTGAGCAAGATCCTAAACATGTTAACTTAGCCTCACATTTGACTAAAAAACAAAGGGCTGATTATGGAGAATTGCTAAAGGAATTTGCAGACATCTTTGCTTGGCAGTATGATGATTTGAAGACCTTTGACACAGAAGTGATTCAACATAAGATTCCCTTGAATAAAGACACCAAACCATTCAGGCAGAAGCTTAGGTCCTTCAACCCTTTGTTGTTGCCTACAATGGAAAGAGAAATTAAGAAACTGTTGGATGCCCGCATTATCATTCCTCTCAGGTATTCAAAATGGATTACGAATCTTGTGCCGGTTAGGAAGAAGAATGGGGAGATCAGACTCTGCGTTGACTTCAGAAATTTGAACAAGTGCTATAGGAAAGACAACTACCCTCTGCCTAAAATGGAGCATATTTTGCAGAAGGTGTCAGGATCGAAGGTGATGTCCTTTATTGATGGGTTTTCTGGATACAATCAGATTGTTGTCCATCCGGAAGACAAAGAAAAGACTGCCTTTACCACTCCATGGGGTATGTTTATGTACGAGAAGATGCGGTTTGGATTGATGAATGAAGGAGCGACATTCCAAAGGGCAATGGACATTGCTTTCATTGGAGAGAAAGATAAATTTGTCCTGATTTATCTTGATGATATCACTGTTTTCTCAAGCAGCCACGAACTTCATTTGCAGCACTTAAGAAGGGCATTTCTGAAATGTCGAAGGTATGGCATCTCTCTTAACCCCAAAAAATCGAATTTTGCACTTAAGGAGGGGAAATTACTTGGGCATATTGTTTCAGCTGATGGGGTTAAGATTGACCCAAAGAGGGTAGAAGCAATTAAAAATCTGTCTCTTCCTAGATCAAAGAAGGACATTCAGTCTTTTCTTGGCACTATTAACTTTGTCAGAAGGTTTATAGTAAATTTTGCTGAACTCACAAAGCATATCACTGCTATGTTGAGAAAATACTTTGAAGTAAAGTGGACTGAAGTAGCCAGACATTCATTCAATTCCATCAAGGAAGCCATCACAATAGCCCCTGTTTTGATCAGCCCTGATTTCTCCAAGGTATTTTACATTTTTTCATTTGCTTCCAGTGATACAATCGTAGCGGTACTCTTGCAGAAAAATGCTGATGATCAAGAGCAGTCGGTTGCCTTCTTCAGTAAGGTCTTGAGGGACGCAGAGATAAAGTACGAATTGTTGGAGAAACAAGCATATGCACTTGTCAAGTCATTGAAAGCTTTCAGAGTCTACATTCTTCAGGAAAAGGTAATAGCTTTCGTTCCCTCCAGTTCAGTTAAAGATGTTTTTTTCCAGCCCGACATTGATGGCAAAAGGAGTAAGTGGATAGCTAGATTGATTGAATTCAATGTCAAAATCAAACCAACAAAACTTGTGAAAGGTCAGGGCCTTGCCAAACTTCTGGCAGAGAAAAATTGCAGGCTGCTTGACATAAATCTGATGAGTATCAATGCAGAAAATGTTCAGTCTTCAGAGAACAAAGAGGGTGAGGAAATGCAGGTCTCAACTCACTTAGCTGATTGCAAATGGTACAGTCATATTATTTAGTTTCTGCAAACTTTATCAGTCCCATCAGATTTGACAAAGACTCAAAGAAGGGATTTGAAGCTCAAAGCTATAAATTTCTGCATCAATGACAACTTGTTGTTCTGGAAAAACCCCATAGGTTTGTTGTTGAGGTGTGTAAACCATGAAGAGGCAGATAAGGTCATGATTGAGTTTCATAATAGTGAATGTGGGGGACATCACTATTGGAAAACCACTGCACACAAAATCTTAAGATCCGGTTACTACTGGCCATCCTTATTTTCAGATGTGTATGAGTTTGTGAAAACATGTGACAAATGTCAGAGATTCGAAGGTAAACAACAACTAAAGTCTCTTCCCCTCAAACCTATAGTGGTCACAGGGCCTTTCCAGTAGTGGGGCCTGGACTTCATAGGTGAGATTCATCCGCCTTCCAGTGGGGAGCACCGGTGGATCCTGGTTGCCACCGATTACTTTACAAAGTGGATTGAGGCTATTCCCACTCGAAACGCCAATCATACTGTCATCATAAATTTTCTGCAAGAAAACATATTTGACAGATTTGGCTGCCCCAAGAGATTGGTCACTGATAACACTACTGCATTCAAAGATAAACACTTGGTGAAATTGTGTGAAGAATTGGGAATTCAGCTGGTACATTCCACAGCCTACTATTCGCAAGGGAATGGCTTAGCTGAGTCATCCAACAAGAGTTTAGTCAGAATTATAAAGAAGCTGCTTGAACAAAATGCCAGAGGTTGGGATTCCAAACTGTAATTTGCTTTGTGGGCTGACAGGGTTACATGTAAGAAATCAATTGGCACATCTCCTTTCAAGTTGGTATATGGTACTGAAGCCATATTTCCTGTTCAACTCACATTGCCAGTTGCAAAGTTCTTACAAGAAACTGATGCTGAACCAAGTGATTTGACCAGGAGAATTCATAATTTGGTAGAATTACAGCAAGATAGAGAGCATCTCTTGGAAAAAACAGAATTGTATCACGAAAGAATCAAAGAAACTTTCAACAAGAAAGTCAAATTAGATGTCTTCAAAACAGGGGATTTAGTCTTAAAGTGGGATGCAGCAAGGCAGGAGAAGGGAAAACACGGAAAATTTGAGGCTCTCTGGACAGGTCCTTTTGTCATAACGGCGGTGCAACAGAACAATACCTTTGTTCTCCAAACTCTTTCAGGCGAGGCAATAGCAGGTGGCCCATTCAACGGGTGCTTTCTGAAGATCTATTTCTCATAAGGCTTCCTTTGAAGCCTTGTTCTACTTCTACATATTTCTTTTTCAGTTCTATTTTCTTTATTTCTGTCATTCAATAACTCCATGCCCAATGGTACTAGCAAACTTTTTTTTCAATTTTCTATTTCAAATTGTAATAAGGCTACTAAGTCTAGCTAGGTTCTTGGTCACCTCACAGGGAGATGCCCATCCCAATTGGAGCCAAATGTTAGCTCCCAAAATTCCATCCCTTTGGTCACATTTTGTGGTGGATAGCATGGCTATTGGTAGTTTTCTCAAATTATTTTTGAGTTTTTCTAAGATGCAAGGTTTAGGTTTTGATTTTGTTTTAGGAATAAGATGACCCACAAAAGTCTTCTTTTCAAAAATTTCATAATTTGATTTCAACAGCTAACGTGGGTCCAAAAGATGGATGTTAGCTACTGAAAGTGGTGACTTTCAACAGCTAAGGAGCGTCTCTCATAGGTCTGTGCACTGGTGAAAGTGTTGAATTTCAAATATCCAAAGAAGCATTGTCGTGGGTGGTGCGCTGGTGAAAGTGAAGACTTTCCACATCTACGGAGCAGTTCTTACGGGATCGTGTGTTGATGAAAGTGAAGACTTTCAACAGCTAAAGGGAGTTTTCCACAGGATTATGCGTTGCTGAAAGTGGTAAGTATCAACAGATAAGGGGCGTTTTCCACGGGTCGTTGGTTGGAGAAAGCAGGAATCACATGCGTGTTATCCACGTTTCTAAAAGCTAATGATGATACGATCATCCCACGTCATGCAAATACAAATCATGTGCTGATGAAAGTGGGTAATGATGGAAACTCAGTTTTGCACGTCAAAATAGGATTACGATGCGGATCTGGTTCAGTGAGGCATGCTGCACACTCATGGCGCCGGAAATGGTAATTTTGAATCCAGCAACTCAGGTACAGAGGCTGTACTGTTGAGCTGACAACATCAAATCAGATCATTGCTTCCATATCACACATTGTTCACGAAGGTTTGTTAAAGTTTCAAATGTTAGAAAACAGAGCCGACTCCCGAGTGCTTTCAACAACGCAAAACCTCAGCTCGAACAACAGTTGCAGGGGTTGATATACCAGATTTTTGGGGTTTTAAAGCTACTGAATGGCGAGGAGATGCAGTGGTTCTCTACTCAGAAAAGATCTGGACAACCTATCCTTTTTACAGACACACACCGAAGTCCAGAAACATTTTTCAAATGCAGGGTGTGTTGAATTTGTTGAGAGGTTGCAAAATGGGTGCCACCAGTCGACAGCAGAAGCTTTTGCCAAAACTTTAGATGGGAATAAGGCTCGTGTTGGGTCCTTGGAAATATTAGTAGACGAAGCTGCCATCGCTGCAGTGACCATCCTACCAAGGACGGGCCAGAGTTGGTTCAAAACCACTGCCACCAAAAACTTGAATTTCAGGGCTTATTTAAAGGAAGAGTTCAAGCACATCACATGGAAGAAGGGCATGCTGGTTTCCTATCTTGAAGAGGAGTGGCAGGAGCTGTTTAAGGGGATCCAAATCTACATTACCTCAGAGGGCAGGTATGACCAACTCATGATGTATCATTTTAAGCTCCTGGACCATTTTACAGGCAAGACTCTTCTCAATTTGCCTTTTTTCTTACATAAGAGTTTAACTAAGGTCTGCAAGAAAATCAGGGCTCAACCCCTAAGCATGAAGAACACTCTGCGCCACTTCAGCCTCATTAAATTGATCATTCTGGAGGAATTAAAACAATAGGGAAGGAGCTGGCAGCATTTTCTATTCTAGGAGGGTTTTGAAACACAGACTCAGCTTGTAAATGAATAGGGGAAAGGATCAAAGAAACAACTGACTCCTCAAAGTAGTTCAAGGCAGAGAAGGACCTTGCCAGGACCTCCAGAAGATAGAATATCTGGAGTGAAGTCCCGCAGGTCAAATAAAAGGTTAAGCTTTGAAACCACTGCAGAACAGCCCACAGAGCAACTTACAGAAAAGAGAACCAATATATTAAACTTGCCCTATATAGATTCAGAATCAGAGCAATAGGATCAATGCCTTGTCACCAAGAGTCCTGAGCCTTCATCTGAGTTTGCACAAAACTATGAGACCTTCACTCATACAAAGGAAGGAGAAACATCAAAAAGCTCCAAGTCAAAGAAATCTTAGAAAATCAAACATCTGAAAGAGGTAATTTCTTAGCAAGAGGTTTTGGAACGGGTGATCAAAGAAAGGTATAAGAAGTTGTCTGATAACTTCGCCAAAACCAATGCTGCGTTTGAGAGATTGGCTCAGGAAAGTGTTAAAGAGAAGAAAAGAAAGCATAACCAAAGATTACAATAGCCTATGGTGGATTTCCAAACGAATTAAAAGGCAGATAAGAAGATTAAAACAAAAACAAAGGCAAAAATCCCATCCAGATCTGAAGGTACTTGCTCAAGTCGCTGTTAATATGCAAGGTGAGAAATATGAGACACACTGAGTTTTGATGGAATCAAAATTTTGAAGGTGAAAACTCGTTTTGGGTGCAGTCGGAGCTTTCATCAGCGCAAAGCGATATTTTATGACCCGTTAGCTGGTGAAAGGCAGTGCTTTCACTAGCTAACCAACGAAGTATTAAACGAGTTAGCTGTTGAAAGATGGAAAATCATTTTTTGAAGCCAAGGACAGAACATGTCATTTCTAACAGGTTATGAAGGAGTTCTAGAGTATCAAGGGAATGAAAATTGCTTGCAAAGGATTCGACATCAAAGATTTGAGGGAATTTTGGAAACCACTTGTAAAACAAACTTCCTCAAATATCAACCATGAACGTTGGATAAATCCAACTGTCCAGACAGGTGTTTTGCCACATTGCATCACATCAAAGATTCCAAGAACTGAAGGATGGAGATGGCGAATTTTTGACATTGAAGACAATTCGAGTTGCTAAGTTTAGTTGTTAAGTCTTTATCTTCAAGTTGTTTAGTTAGATTTGACTTGATTTTATTAAATACAGATCCATGTTTTTAGGATCTGTAAAACAGATTGTAAGAGCCTATAAAGGCCTATTTTTGATATGAGATAAGGGTTCAAACTGGGAGATAAGGGTTCTTTTGATCTCAACATTTCCTGCTTCCTTGGCTTGCACCTAGTGTTCAATGTGGATCTCCTTCGGCCATATTTTCCACCACTATTGGACACCTCAGAGATAACAGAACAATTGATACCAACACAGATCAACCTCGACTGTATGGAATAGGAATCCACTGATCAGATCATGGACACACATTTCAAGGGCACTTGCCAATAGCGAATTCAACATTATCAAGATGTCAAAGTAGGGCAACTCTTGCACCAAGGCAAGTGGCTCACTCGGGGCCAAATTCAACAGAAATTTCCTCATCTAAGGGGGGAACTCAATGCAATGGAGAAATTTTTGCGTAATGGGGGAGGATTGATCCAGGTGGATATCAGTGGTCACTCACCTATTCCAACTGGCTCATCTTGGCAGTTTTTCAGTTTGGCAGTTTTTTCCTAGTTTTTGGGTCCTGAACTTTTGAGGTTGTTTTGAGGCCCTAAACAACATTTTTAGGGCTCTACATATCAAACTATAGACAGAGTTTGATTTTTATGGAATAATGTGTAGTCCTTGGATAGACCTTTCTAACAGGATATCGTGCAACTAAAACGAAAATCGTATGCAAAATTTACGACCCCGGGAAGTTGATGTACTAACTTACCCCAATGGGGCCCACATGACTTTTGGTGCTTCATCTCCTAGGGTTAGTTTTGGAATTCATGTTTATTGTAAAAATTCCTTCAGAGCCTCATTGTACCCATGTTATTGCGAATGAGCACAACCATCACATCTCTTCTTAGAGATAATCCGCCACCATTCTAACAAGCTAGTTTTCAGTCCACATTTTATAGTTTCAACATATTTCTTTATTGAATAGAAGCCAATTTTACTGTATCTCTGTTATTGTTCCTTGTTTATTTGTGTTAATAATCATAATATTCTGTGTTCATTTCGTTCTGCTCATAAAATCCAGATCAAAAACACTCTAAAACATTGGAAGACAAGAACATTGATTACCTCATAAGAAAGGACCCAGACACATGTAGTAGTTACTATAGACATAGAATCGATGATTTAAAGCAATTGATATGTCATGACAAAACTTTTTTTTTGAAAAGTATTGAACTACTACTTTGTGACAGAGTTCCAGAATAGAGGAAGTGAGCATGAACATGGGTTTTTGTGGATAGAGGATGGGTCGATATATGGAAAGGATAGTGATTCATAAATTGTGAAGTTTTTGGACAAGTACATAACCTATGACACTTATCATATGCATCCAAAGATTTCAAAATTGCATAGGAATTGCAATACAAGAAGCTGTAAGAAACAAAAAAAATCACATTGAAGATACAACTTTCCTATGTCACCAACGAAAATGAAAATGATTATTCAACTAATTGATTTAGCAGAAAAATCTCTCGATGAGAAGTCAAAGTGTTTTTTTGCATCCCTAGAGAAAACAAACTATGAAATTTTAATCATCTTCGAAGACTTCTCAATGCAAATGGAGCTAGTAAAGGATGAGTACTTGCGGCTAATACAATGTACACTAAAACAACCGACAATTTTCCTAAAATGAAAACCTTCACATATTTGGAACAAAAACTTTGCAAAGGACATGCCAAATCTATGGAATGCAAGCATAGATGCATAGTTTTCACTTAACACATATCCTGCAACATCATATTGCAGTTCATACATGACTAAAGTTGAAAAATATATGAAAAATTCATTTAGAAGGATACACAAAGAGCATGAAAAAATAAAAATTGATGTTATGCAGATGATATAGATGGTTGGAAATACATTTCTCAACCTTCAACAAATGTCCACTCAACAAGAAGTTCATATAGTGCTTGGTCTGGCACTGAATTGTAGTTCAATAGAGCATATCTTTATAAACACCTCTCCAATAGATCAACGCACATTTGTCCTTAATCTGACTTTTTTATTAAAACAAGAACCCGACGACTTAGAAGATGTGATGTGCTAGTCTATTATTGATTACTACATTGAACAAATACATGCTATTAAGAATATATATCTTGTTGAGTTTGTCTCTATGTACAAAAACAATGGTACACACATATCGAAGAGGAAAAAAACAAACATAATATGATTCATAATATACAAAAAATACATTGACTATGAAATTTTTTGTCGAGAGAAACTATTGCTATATGTGCCATTTGAAAAAAGTGAACATACACTAAAACATAATTGGCCTACATGGAAATCTGCTTATAGTAATCAAGAAAGTACAATACAATCCAATGAAGCTAACTTTACATGCAATATCAATCCAATGTGGGGTGATATGGAAAGTTAGATTCAACAACTAGATAATGGCCTTGTCAATATTGATGGTACATTGACATAATGAGGAACACACATAACTCACTATGAACAATACGATTTTCAAGAAGAACTGCAATGTGCTCGAGGAAAAAACACTACAAGGAGAACACCTTCTAGTAGATGTTTTTACGGAACCTCCCCAAAAACTTTATCCTGTAGTTGTTTATAGAAAAGGTTGTTAGCGGATTTGGGCAACTGGAGGATTTTGTGAAGGTTTTTTTAATGGTTCTCCTTTAAGGTCCATACGCACTGATGCACACCTAAAACATAATGCACCGGTGCATAAATGTTCAAATGCATCGTCACTGTTTATAACAGAGGTTGTTAGTGAAGGCAGATGACTGGAGGTGTTTTTACCTGTGCACCTTTAAGGTACATACACATCGGTGTGTGCATAAATAACATATTGGTGGTTAAATGTTTAAATGCACCATCATAGGTTATAACAAAAATAACAAGAACTGATCAAAGAGCACCGGTGCCATTAAATATTACAAACCGGTGCATATAATTGTCCTTAGGCACACCGCGATAGGGTAAATAAAAAAAATACCATACTGATTTTCATTGTGACACTTCATTCCATACTTCCAAACTCTCAATAAAGCACCAATGTTCACTCTCCTTTCAAACAATCCTTGTTTACGATGCTCCTCAACAAGTTGGATAGTTGTACTCGTAGATTCCACACATTTCCAAGTTTTGGAAATTACCACAAATTTTCATTTATTTTCAACGATGAAACCATACCTCCTTAGGACATAAGGGTCTAGGTAAATTGTTTATTACCTTCTCATTTTCATTTTCAACCAATTAAAATTAAAATTTAGCTTGAAATTTGGAACATTTTTCAATTTATTTTTTTTCAATTTCGTGTAGTGTGCCTGTACGATTCGGCTTGCCCCGATGTAATGTGTCTTGTGCTAAATTCACAATAAGCATCACAATCGGTGCATCTAATCTAATCCTACTTAAATTATGCGTCGTTTGAAACACCCTACATCAGGTGCGTTATAAAAGACAATGCCTGCTAAACAACATGCATGTCCTTTTTGAACACAAAAGCACTGATGCGTTACATTTAACTAAGTGCACCTCTCATTTTATGACTAATAAAATTTAACTCATAGGTGAAACCATTTTAAAAAAATGCATCGGTGCTATTAACAAAACCACACGGGGACAAATATTGATCGATTTGGCATAGCAGGGGGTTTCCTTTGACACCCCGCAATCGATGCTCTATGCTTCACATTGTACCTGTAAACAAAATGTTGGTGCTTCAATAACATGGTAGCACCAGTGAATTCATAGTAACACATCACACTGCTTAATTTTCAATAAAGAAAAATAACAGAGCAGTGCCCATAGAGCCAACAAAGGAATCGATGCATTATACTAGAATATGCACTGCTAAACATCATGGAGGTGTTTGGAAACTCTAGAGCGGTGGTGGATTTAATTAACAAAAGCACACCGCTGAATTTACTTTCCATAAAATTGAGGGTGATGATGCATTTATGTTAACCAAGTGCATTGATGTTGTTAAAAGAACTGCAATGGGAAAATATTGAGCAATGTGGCATAGCGGGGCGTCTCGGTGGATGGCTCATTACCGGTGCTCTCACCAAAAGAACAAACTGTTAAACAAAACGTTGGTTCTTCAATAACATGGTAGCAATGGTGCGTTTATATTAACACATCACACCACTTAAGTTACAATAAAATAATTTAACCTATCAGTGCCACTAACTCCAAACAATGCATTGTTGCTATAAAGAGCACCACAACAGGCCAAGTTTTCACAAATTAGCAGTGTAGTGCGTCTTATGGTAAGCACTTCTAAGATTCTTGTTGGCTATAATAGCTAGCAACAAATACATACAAACATATATTGAAGCAAGGACACGACCATGAATTATACTCAAGAAACCCCGAAAGGGGAAAATATATATTACATCATAACATTATCGTGTGTACATTCTATTATATAAATGGTCTCTTTGTATAACCATAGGTGACCATAACTACCAAGTCTTAATTAGATAATTATATCACATCATATCCATAACCATCTCCACAATATCTCTTTAAACCTTTCAACTCAATCCATGAATTCATCATCCCTAATATCTCTCCATATCCTCATCTTTCACTCATATGTAGACATTAAGATTGGTCTACTTCATTACATTTATGCACTCATACAAAATATTCATACACAATATACATTATTCATATACCACAAGTATGGATTATTCCTTCATAGTCCCCCTTAATGAATACTTGTGATCTCTTCAATTGATCTTTGAATTGATCCAATGTTCAACATATTATTATGTTTTATCTTCATCTTTTGTCTTGGTCTTCTTAATTCTGTAGCTTCAATATTTTTATTGTACATGCATAGTATAAAAATCATATTTGTTGAAGTCCATATAAAAAAGTTACCATCCACTAGACTACATGGGTCTCCAACCACTGTATCTGTCGGTTCTATAGGAAAATATTTCCTATACATGGTTCATCAATCATTCTTAAATCACAAATCTCATACCTGTACATGTAAATCTAATTGCATCATCATCAATCATCATCTTGGGTATGCTTAGGCTTACCCATACATCATGGGTTTTGGTGGATTACCCTTAACCATTACAACAAGTGATTTATGGCTTATCACGAACTCTCATATGTCATGACAAGTGGTTTCTTCTTACCACAAACAACACATTACATCAAGTGGCTTCTAGATAACCACAAACCTTTAACATACAAATTATAGGGGTACACTTGTCTCTTCACGGCTTAAAATTTTGTCCTTTTGTTTAGGTCCAAGAGTCCATCTTCATCTTTCATCCTATTTTGTTCAAGTCACTGGTACTTTCCTCTATTATTTTCCTTTTTCATGAAGTCTGCATCAATATTCTTCTTTCATTCTCTGTCTTCTGTCATCTTCTTCATTATCATTCTTTATTTGTCTGCTTCATTTATGAAGTCTTCTTGTCTTCTTCATCTGAATCTTCCAAACTATACATGCATAAAAAAAATCCTCGTAGGAGGGACGTCTCTATCCAACGATACACCTGCAATCTCCTTCATGCATTTGCAATTACATGCTTACAAAATATGTTTCTTGTTGGGTTGCGCAACAACCAACAAAACACCTATGAACTTGGTTTGGAAAAATTAATTGATAGACCGATTCCATGATTTACATAACTTGACTTGACTTGACTTGACTTTGATTTTACTTCCGCTTTACTTAACTCCATATTCTCGACTAGTCTTCAACTCTCATTTAATGACTTAACATAATTTGACTCGGGTGTCAGGTAACAATGATCATGCACCCTTATTCAATATCAATAATGAATTCTTTCCTGTAACTTCAAAATCTCAACCTATCACGCGAACTTGACTTCAATTATTTACATTAAAAAACTCTAATTTCATAAATCTTTACAATGATTTTTACTTAACTTGACCGTAACTTTAATAATTTCCAATGACTTCATTATTCTTGACTTTAACTTGACTCCTTTTTATCAATGAGCTTCATTGAACACTTTACAATTTTTACAATTTACAATTTTTACAATTTTGAATGATTTGAGAACCATACTTCCAAGATACCATAACACTTTAATGGTGAAAAAAATAGATGCCTTTATGAATCTTTTCATGATATACCCAATACCTTTTACCACACTTGCACACTTAGAATTAACTTTTTATGACTTAAAATGATAATAAAGATTTCCAAGTGACTTTATGTCATTTCTCAATATTATATTCAATCATTTATATCTTTTCTCACCTATTTCTCATTAGGTACTTATCCATGTGAAAGAAAATTAAAAACAACACGTGTACTTGCCTTTGCCTTTTTAGAGTTGTGCTCACACTATCCTGTTGAGCTTTACTTTCCATTTCTCCATTCTAACGAACATAAGTTTTCTAGCGCCTTGAAAGATCTCATCCTCTCCATATCAAGGATGCGTTCTCCATGCCTAAGTTACATGGTTCGGGTTTGGGTTCGAGTTCAACAATTAGGTTTGAATTTTCCAACGAGATTCGAATGAGGTTAAATTATATATATATATATAAGAAATTAATATCAATAAACATGTGATTGATAATTAAATTATAGTTTACATCAACAAATTGCAAAAGAAGTAAACTGTAGAACGTATTTTTCAATTTCAAAATTTAAAAGGATCTAGATATCTATAATGTCAAATACTTATAAGTTAAAATCTCTAAAACAAATTCACAAATTCTAAAACATGATCAAAATTTGAACATATAGTACAAGTATAAGTAACGATTACAAGTCTACAAATTACAAAACGAAGTAGAACATATTCTTTAGATTTTAAAATTTAAAATCAAGCCCATAATGTCCAATAGTTATAATCCCTCAAATTGTTTCACAAAATTTAAAACATGTTCAAAATTTATATTCTTATGCCCTACTTGTAACATCATAAAGCTCTAAATCATCAAGAGAACATGGGCCAGTAAAGCCATTAGAACTAGAAGTGTGATCATCAAAATCATCAGTAAGTGGAACTCTATCATCACCAAGATCATTTAGTGAGTCACCATCAATGTCAATATCATCTTCTTCTATACCCAAAGTAGGCCCAAACCATGGTCGAGAGGAACTAGATGCATCTTTGGCCACACTGCTCAAGGCCAATTTCAAATTGTTGCGAACATAAACAAGGTCTTCCAACCTTGTAGATAGTAATTTGTTTCTTTTCTTTGATTGAATATGCTTGAAGCTACTCCGGTTCCTTTCAAACGCAGAGGCACTAGATGTCTAGCTCAAAACATGAACTACAAAACGTTGCAATTCAGGTACTTCTGGCCCATAAAACTACCACCATATCCCTAGAGGAATTTTGGACCTATCATGTGTGGCAGAAGTGCAACCAAATATCCCCTCTTCTAACTTGTAAGCTAGAAGTTGGTCTCTAATCCTCCGCGAATCTTCTAGATCTGGAATCAACCGCTTAATAGTTGTATAAAGGCCACCCATGACTTCTGCATCATTACTTCTTTCTATACCAAACAATCTAGGGTCCAAATAACAATCTACTGCATGCAAAAGGCTATGTAACATTTTCCATATTTCATCTATTACCTCTCATATTTCCATGTACTCATTTTCTATGTTGTTAAAGGAATTTGCAATAGCTTCCTTACAACAATCCATACCCTCATGAACAAAACCCATGGAAGGGGTGTCACTATCAACCATGCGAAGCATATCAATAATTGGTTCACATATTTTTAGAATCTTCATAGCACTTTCCCAAAAATCAATGTCTCAAATATTTTGTTCTGACTCCTTCCCTTTGGATTCCTTTGAAAGGTGAGAATTTTCCCACTCAGTGCTGCAGACAACACTTCTTACACTTGCCTTTTCCTCAACTAGTCTTTTGAGAGTTATGTAATATGATGCAAATCTGGTCTCACGAGGCCTTAATAGCTCTTTAGATGCTTTCTTCCTATACAAACTCAACGTGAGTTGGTGTTTAATTATGAAATGATAAATTTGTTTCCCCTTCCGAACTACCTCATTAATCCATGAAAACTTTGCTAAATCATGCAACAACAAGTCAAGGCACTGAGAAGCATAAGGGGTCTAATAGATTTTTTTGTATTTTTCGATTATCATCTTTCCATCTCCCACACAATTTGAGGCACTATTAGTTACAACTTGGACCACATTTTGTTCTCCAACTTCAAGAATAGCTTCCTCCAAAATCTTAAAAATGTATTCAAAAGTCTTCTTGTTTACTAATGCATCAACCACCTTAAAAAATAATACCCCTTTAGGGCAACAAACCAACACATTAATTAATGGCTTATGGTTCATATCTAACCAACCATCTGATATAATAGTGCACCTTGTTTCTTTCCAAGACTCTTTGATTTTTCTGAATCTACTTGTCACTCTTTCTTTTGACCTCTGGAGAAGAGTAGTTCTTATAGTTTTTGAACTAGGAGGTACATAACCTTTTCCAAAATTTGCAATTAGCTTACATGCATTGATAAAGTAAGAAATTCTAGCCACATTAAATGGTAATGCAGATTAAACAAACATGTTAGCCACAACATAATCAACTTCTTGCTTCTGTATGCGCTTCTAAAGAGTGTTTAATGTCGTTGTCCCACTTGATTTCACTGGCTAAGATGAACTTCTAGTTGCAACCATGCTGGAAGAAAATGCGGAAAATGAACTACAATTACGTGCAATCTCACTTTGAATGCATTGTCTTTTGTTATCCTACATATTTTTGGTCTTTTTCAATCTGTCATAATCCTTTTGAAGTGTCTCCTTCAGTTATGCAGACAATTTTTTGCAACCTTCAACACCACCTCCTTTACCATTAGTGATAGAAAGTAGGTGGTCCATCACTCTTGTTAATGACCCAACAAATTCAAAATTACATAATCTGCATTTTATATGTCTCCCAGGGCCATCCAATTTTTCCACATGTTTCCATCCCTCTATTGTTGATTTTGGAGGTGCCATAACAAAGTTTTATGCATCAAAGGTTTAATAATTAATGGTTCCATGTTTTTTCTAGATGTCATAGTTTGTTTATTTAGCAAATATCGTAACTTATTTTAATTTTTCCTAAGACTCTACTACCACCTACAGGATGCAGATTCTCATGCAAATCTGTTCAAAATTCAAATTTCAGTGTTGAATTCATGGATGGATATTGGACTCTGGACAGAGAACTGGAATTTTAAAAATTAAATGTATGAGTCATGACTATAATAACATAATTACACCAATACAAATGTGAAATATGGATTTTAAATATGGCAGTGACCAGTACAAGATAACTCCACAGAAGAAAACATGCATGTGGTTCTCTGATAAACCATGTGAATTCCAACAAAAATCATAAAATTGAGGTTTATTATGTAAAATTTTGAAAATTGATTTAGAACAATATCCCCAATTTGTCAAATTTCGTTGGAAGTTAAGGCCACCATAGATTATCAACATTAAGGGACATGATATGACTGAAATAACCCTGGAATGACAACCATCTCAAAATAATGATTGGTATAGATGGGCCGAAAATGAGAAACTTCTCTTGTTATCAGAAAGTAAACAAAGGGAAATCAAAAATTTGGCAACAAGAAGTAATAAGCATGAAGCTCATGATAAGGAAATGGAGATCCAACCCTCGGGGTAGTTAAACAAAGTTAGTCATGATGGTTGGAGCCTAGATGAGTGTTTTCATTCAAAACAAATGGAAAAAAATTATAAGACCTTTCAATTGTTTAAACCTCAACGAAATTCGAGTTTCATTTTAATTCTCAGATCAAAGTTAGAAATTACCTTAGGCCCTAGGGTCGTCTCTCACACGTTGCTAGTCCAAATTAGAGATGGAACAAATGTAACATGGTTTCACAGGTTGTCGACGTGTTCACTGTTAACAATTGCAGCCGCGGGTGTGTTCATTGTTAACAATTGCATCCACGGGCGTGTTCTTCATCCACTATTCACAAGGCAAGGGTTTAACAGTTGCAACATGTCGGGGTTTAAATTTTAAACCACAGTCCACTATAGAGGTGAGTCACGACACGAGGGGGAATCTGGGGAAAAGTAAACGAAGGGAATACAATAAGCATGGGGTATCATTTTTTATTGTCCAAGGGTAAAGTAATTTTAGTTTCAGTCGGGAAAAGTAAAACTAAACCTTACCTGAAGTTACTCCGGTCTTACTCAAGCGTCGAACCTCATTTGAACCACTGTTGAAATTCACAATTAAACTTGCCTTGAGGTTCGAATTTGTTTAGGTTTGCCTTCAGGTTCAAATTTGAGGTTCGTTGAACCTGAACGAACTTAATTTTTTTAATGGGGTTCGCCGAATTTTGAACCTCAATCTTGAGGTTCGGGGAACCTTGTGACTTAGATCCATGCCCATGCCAGTACTGTTGTCATTTCTTACTCTTCAAACAATGGATCCTACTCAAGCTCCGGATGTAATTGTATGTGATTAAAAATTAGGTTTGAAATAATTCTTTGACTTTCCATTGATATAATATGTTGTCAATCCATCTAATGCTAGACCCTTTTATACTCCATACTGATATCTATCCCAATTTACTCCATATGCTCCATTAGTAGCGGGATCAATAACACATTCATTGGTGTGTATTACGTGTTCTCCTATTGAATTAGTGATAATACAAATGCAGGCTCAGAAAGGCATTCCAATGGGAGTAAAGTCTCCGATAATGTTGAAAACACTTTTTTTTGGTGTCTTGTCAGCTCTGCTATGGACTGGAGTTGGAGCCCAGATAGCTCGCTATGTACCTTCCTATACATGTGGCCAAATCCGTGTTGTCTTGGATAGTCCATATTGTCATCTAAGGATGCATAGATTCTCTAGCATCCCAACAAAGATACATAAAATGTCATCAGTCGAGGAAAATCATATGGGTTGGCGAGAAATGAATTCTTTGTTATGATCATATGCCATTTCACCACCATCATAATTTCCAAATCTGATTGGCATTGCTTGTGATACTGAAGAAATTAAAAAAACAATCATAATCTCTTTACAAGGACATGACAAAACACTAAAATTCACAAGTACTCATATCTACATATCTAATCAAACTATGTAATCATGCATTTACTCATGTATTATGGCAGTTACTCCCTATAACGCGTGGCTCCACACTGCTTCCAAGTTGCACACCATTTTTCTTGACCACACTCTAAGTCTATTCATGTATATGGATGTGCAAAACTCACTCCGGTCCATGCAACGGAGTTACACTAGGTTTGGACATGTGCTCTTATCAACATGATTCCCACACAACTTCTCTCCACAAATTCCTCTCTACGCATTCACTAAAGACTCAACACTATTCTCCATACTACAATCACATATTCTTATCACAAAGGAAACAAATGCACTAGGTCTTTGCTCACGCTCAACTAGTCGCCTCTGGCTCACACTATGATACCAAATGTTGGCTATATTAGCCAACAACAAATACATACAAACATATATTGAAATGACACCAAGAATTATACTCAAGAAATCCTAAAAGGGAAAAATATATATGACATCATAACATTCTCGTGTGTACATTCTATTGTACAAATGGTTTCTTTATATAACCATAACTACCAAGTCTTAATTAAATAATTAGATTATGTCATATCCATAACCATCTCCACAAAATTTCCTTAAATCTCTCAACTCAATCCATGAAATCCTCATCTCTAATATCTCTCTTTATCCTCATCTTTCACTCATACGTAGACATTAAACTTGGTCTACTTCATTAAATTTATGCACTCATATACATTAGACATTATTCATATATCACAACACACTGGCGTGTTCTATTAATAGAACACACTGCCTAGTTTTTAATACAAAATTTTTTCTCAACGTTGCATCAAATACATACAAAACACCAATGTTGTGTACTACAAGACAACAAGCAAAATACATAATAATTTACCATAGAATTTTGTTTTATGGGATTCCCCATTACTGGTGCGTTATAAGACAAATGCACCAGTAACAACACAAACAAAGCTAAAAATGGAGCATTAGTGCATTAAATTCACCAAAACGCACCAATGTTGTTAACGTAGTTGGACTGGGAGAAATATTTAAAAAATTGTCATAGAAGTGCGTCTTTTAAAACACACTCGCTACCGGTGCGTCATAAAAGAAAATGCATTGTTAAAAAACGTTTGATGCTCCAAGGAGCATAAAGTACCAGTTCTTTTCATATAACAAAATACATTGTTTGATTTATTAGTTAAAAATTCTATTAAAGCGATTATTTACGTAGAACCAACCACACCACGTTACATAGTTCATATGAGAAATGGCATCGCGATGTGTTTTTTATGATAGCCCTTACTGAATGCGCTATATAACACAACACACCACTATATATCTCGGTGCTCTTCTGACAATGACACACCGATGCATTAAATTTAACACACCGCTATTTGGTGCATTATGTCTGACATAGAGCACTAATAACAGTGCATATTACTTTTGTAATAGCATCGAGTACTTTTTCACTTTTTGTTTGCGAACATAAATTAATTTTAGTTTTTAATAAATACAAATTAATTATATATGTTTGTGTTTTATATTTTAAATTTGTTTTATCAATATATATGTGCCTAACAAAATTTTTATGTGAATCAAATATGACGATGAGCACAGTAGCAGCAACACCTACAACTAGAAGAAAAATAATTTGATTCACAAACTACATATGCAAACCTCCACATTTAAATTTTGTGGAGGTTTTGCTTTACGAAGGAACAAATAGAGGTCAGTCTTCGATGCCTCTCATAATTTAGCGTATGGAATCGATCTTCTGCCATTTCCTCAGTGCTCTACCTCACATCTCCTCCTCCATGGGCTGCTTAACTTTCCCCAATGTATCTTCCTCGTCATTTTTGTAGCCATAATAGGAACTACTATCAATTCACTTGTAAATCACATATTTACACCTTCTCTTATTTTCCTTGAGGGGGCTTATCGAATAGCTCTTTGAGGATGGGGAGGAATTTCATAGCCTTGAAGTATCTATAACCAGGGCCCTTACCGGTGGCATCGAGAACATCAAATTTGTTCCCTTCCAAGTCCATCATCTTGGCCCTTTGGCATAATTAGGATTGTCAAGATCTACGATCAGAGCTTCCCAGTGCCCCTTTTCCCTATTCAACAAGAAATGACCCTCGTGGATGTCTTAATTATAATACCATGTCAACCTTAAGAATGACCTAAGGTCCATATTGTATATTTAATAGAATTTAATAAGCACATTTGGAAAAAAAAATGATGATCCATAAGCTTTGTCAACATGTCTTATCGCTAAATAATAAACATTGCCTTCCTCCATGAGATCCTCACCCGTGCACTTACTAAGAATATCTTATTTCTTCTTGTCCACAACCATGCACTCGATCACTTTCTCATCTGGAAGGGGCACATGGACAACAAACTCTTGTTATCCCTGCTATTGGTTTCCCTTTCCCTGCTCTTCCATTTCTTCCATCACATTCTCCTCTTCCTTGAATAGGACTGATTAAATGAAAATGATCCCCTCGCTCTTAATTATCAACCTAGCCTCCCTCTAGATAGACTTGATCCTCTACCACTCCCTCAACACTCTGGCATGAATCTCCTCCTCCGAGAACCGCTATATTTTCTGCAATATATCATTCTTGTCATCCCTGTAGACATAATAAATAGTGTCAATTCACCTATAAATCACACACCTAGACCTCCTCGTATTCTCCTCCAGGGGATTATCAAATATCTCTTTGACGTCATGGAGGAATTTTGCAGCCCCACTTGTACAATTGGTTGTTGGAAGATTGTAACATGCCATATTCCAACAATCAATTGTACAAGTGGGCCTGGGAAATCGCTCCCAGGTGTCAAAGAGTTATTCGATAAGCCCCTTGAGGCGAAGAAGAGGAGGTCTAGGCATGCAATTTACAAGTGAATTGATGTTATTAATTATGGCTACCAATATTATGAGAATGTTATCTTGGAGAACGTTAAGCAGCCCATGGTGGAAGAGATGCGAGCCAGAGCACTGAGGGAGTGGCAAATGATTGAGTCTATTTGGATGAAGCCCAAGTTAACAATCAAGATTAGGGAGGTCATTTTCATTAAGTCAGTCCTCTTCTAGGAAGAGAAGGATGTCGCAGAAGAAATGGGAGAGCATGAAAAGGGAAACTAGTAGTAGAGAGAGCAAGAGTTTGTTGCCCATGTGCCACTTCCAGATGAGAAAGAGATCGAGTGCATGGTTGTGGATAAGAATAAACATGAACTTATTAGTAATTACATGGGGAGGATCTCATGGAGGAGCAGGTCGAGGCCAAGAAATTTCTTAATATTTAGCGATAAGGCAGATTGACTATGCTTATAGATCATTAGTTGTTTTTTCAATGGCGCTTCTTAACTTCTACTAAATATACAATATGGACCTTAGGTCATTCTTGAGGTTGACACAATATTATAATTAATACATCCACTAGGGTCCTTTCTTGTTGAATAGGACAAACAGGAACTAGGAATCTCTGATCATAGAGATTGGTATTCCTAATTATGCCAAAGTAGGGGCCAAGATGACAGACTTAAAAGGGAATGATGTTGATGTTCCTGGTGCGATCAACAAGGGCCCTGGTTACAAATACTTCAGGGCTATGGAAATTTTCCCCATCCTCAAACATCTATTCGATAAGCCCCCTCGAGGCAAAGAAGAGGAGGTGTAGGTATGTGATTTATAAGGGAATTGATGCAAGTTCATATTATGGCTATAGGAATGCTGAGGATATTATCGTGGAGAAATTCGAGCGACACTCGAAGGAGGATATGTGAGGCAGAGCACTGAGGAAGTGGCAAAGGATCAATTCCATGTGCTAAATTATGAGAGGAACAAAAGAGTGATTTCCTCTGCAAAGCACAACCTCCACAAAATTTTAATTGTGGAAATTTGCATATGTACTTTGTCAATTAAATTATTTCTCAATGCAGTTTTACGTAACAACCACACTGGTGCGCTTTCAATCACACTGGTGCACTTTAAATAGTATAACACACATGTGTATTGTGTTTTTTCAAATCATGTTGTTGTTGTTGTTTGATTTATAAAATGTATTATAAGTAAGCTAATGATTTCTTTGTTTTTAAATTAAATTTAGGATGTATCACTCATTAGAATTTAGAGTTGTCATATAATGTTTAACTTTAGTTTTATAAAATCATTTACTTTAGACTATAATTGCAGAAGTTTATAACCATTAATGTCATATAATGTTTAATTCTTCTTTAAGGTGAATTGTTTAATTTCCAGCAAGATACAATATGTTGATTAAACATGTTTACAAAGAAAAAATACTATTATGAAATGTTATTTTCTCATTTATCTTATTGATAAGGTTATAATAATTGTTATATTTTAAAAAAGTTATTACAATCATAATTATTAAATATGAAAACGAAATCGTTAATAATAATGAATTTTAAATATGGGTTTTAAAATAAATTATAATTATTAAATATGAAATTTAAATCATTAATAATAATGAATTTTGATATACACTATTTACTTTAAATGACCTTATGAATTTTTTCTCCACCACCAACTTTATGAATCTCCTCATAAGGAAATGTAAGTATTTTATTTCGTGAGTGAAGAAATTAATTAATTTGTTAAGGTTAAAAGAATATTAAATTAAATTGATTTTATATTAATATTTAAAAATATAAAATATATTAAGCAAACTCAATAAATAAAATAAACAGAAGTCCATGTGTAGATGTTATAAGGAGCTTAGTCTCCATATTTGATGTAATGAGTGTAACATGCAACCAACCACTTTATAAAACAAATGTTGAATTAAGCAATACATTTACATTAGTTCCATTAAAAAATCAAAAAATACAATTACTTAATCATCTTTTTCTTATGCTTGTTGATTAAGGTTGGTTGTCATTGATGTCAACCCTTGAAGAAAGCCCCGTAGCACAAAGGTTGGGTAATGGACCCAAGATTTTTTGATGTAAATATGACTCATTATTGTCTTGTCATGGTTGATAATAAGTAGAAATGGATGAACTCCAAAGTGGTCCCCTTATGGTGAAATCCCTCATGGGAAGACGCTTTGCGGATTGAGTTATCCTAGAAGTATGGTTAGAGAACCCGCACTTATTTGTGGAATAATGAGATGAAGGTTAGTGAATTTGTCATTGAAACTATCCTAGATGGATAGTGATTATCATTCCATTTTTGGTGGTATGTGGAATGTCACATAACTCCTCACGGTTTGAGAGTTATGGCCTTACGAAGTTGGAGGACCCTCTTATGTCATCTAGAAGCCCCAAAAGGTCAAAGTAGTCAAAGTGGTTTAAGAGATTTTATAAGGTAAATAATAAAGTGAATTGATGAGTGTACTATAATTCAAAGTGTATAAAATAAATTATTTAAATAATAAATTTAATGGAGAAATTAGAAGTGGGTTAACCCTAAAATAAGGAAAGTGGACAAAGTGACCTAGAAGATGTTTTTAAGGAAGCTACTTGGAGAGTATAAATAAGAGGAAAGGATCTCTCATTTTAGACACACTTGAGCATATTTAATACCTATAGGTGTATGAGGTAACCAAAGGATATCTAAGACAAATTTTTTAGGGAAGGTGAAGAAAACAAGGCTGAAATTCAAGGAAGGATAAATTCTTTTGATGATGCTTTCTAAGGTATGTTATTTACAGGTCATCTCGCCATTTTCACAATAATGTTTTTTTTAGAATGATTCAGACCATGAAATTGATATTCCATTGAGCCACATATCCAAGTATCTGTGGTAAAACATTCAGCTTGTGGGTCGTTGTATTTTTGGATTTACACTCCGTGGAAAATAGGGTTTGTGGCTAGTCCTGAAATTAGTCAAAAACAGGTGTTTCGGGTAACAATGTCATAACTTCTTCATAACAGATCCAAATTCAGTAAGACCAAATGTTTTGGTTATATTATAGTCTTTAATATGCTGTGTAATAGTTTTAGATCGATTCAACAAATATTCTGTGCGGGGCACGCTATACAAGGTCGCTCTCTAGAATAAGACAAAATTCAGAAAGGTATGCCATTTTTGCTATAACTACTTTTTTGAGAGGTTCCAAGTAGTGAACCTGGAGGAATTGCATAAAACACACTGAAAAACATTGTGTATCAGTTTCATATCTTTATTCATTACAGGTACAAAGTTATGCTTATTTCAATTTAGGGTTGTTGACTAATCCAAAACTAGTCATGTGAGACTAATGAAAAGTTTGATGTAAATGCTAGTCTCTTGTTGTTTAAAGTTAAGGAAGGTTTGTAGGTTTGTGATCATATAAACCAGGTCTATTACAGAGTTATAAATCATATTTGGATGATGAAATTGATGAGGGCTTTTGGTTTAGGTACAAGTTGGGTACATGGTTGAGACAAGTAGTTGATGAGTTGGCACATACATGAGGTGTATAGTTGATGATGTTCGTACATATTGATGATTCATAGTTGATGAGTAGTTGATACATGATTGGTACATACTTGGTACATGTTTGGTTGCACTTGTTTATGGTACAGGTTGATTACAGATTGTTTAATACAAGTTGGTGCATGGTTGATGCACTTGTTTATGGTACAGGTTGGTGCATGGTTGATGCACTTGTTTATGGTAGAGGTTGATTACAGGTTGAGGTATAGGTTTATGCATGGTTGATGCATGGTTCAGGTTTATTGGTACAGGTTTACAACGGTATATCTCACAGTGATATTGTGACAGTGGTTCCATCATTCTACTTCTACTTCAGGGCGGTTGGACGGGGCAAGGACAGGTGGTTGTAGCCACCTTCCGGTTGTAGCCGAAGAACATAGGGGGTTGTAGCCTCCTTCTGGTTGTAGCCAGAGAATTGGGGAATTGGAGCTTCCCTCAGGTTGTAGCCTGAGAAACTAGGGGTTTGGAGCCTCCTTCCAGTTGTAGCTGGAAAACAAAGGAAGTTGGTGCTTCCAATGAATGTATTTCTTCAAGACATAAGAAAAAACATTCCATGTTTTTCTCCTAATTTGGGTTTCCACGTAAAGCACCGGTGTACTATGTATGTGTGTGATTGTTCATTTCTTATTGCTCATTATTGGATAATAATTCTACTTTGATATAACACTTGGATTATTTGAAGAAAAAAGATTATAGTTACGTTATTACTAATTCACCCCCGCCTCTCAGTAATCCAACAATTGGTATCAGATAAGGTTCCTTCAAAAATAAATTTAACCACTAAAAGGTAGATCATGGAGAGTACCAACTTGTATAAAAATAGAATACCACAGTTTGATGGATAAAAGTATTCTTTTTTGAGCATAAGGATGAAGACATATATACAGGCACAGGGATTTCAAGTTTGGCAATCAATTATAGATGGATACACGGGACCAACAGTTCCACCAACAAATGAAAAAGTAGTGAAATTTGATGAGAATAATTCCAAAGCCAAAAATTCACTTTTGAATGGTCTCAGTGATACGGTATTCACCAAATTTGCACATTGTAAATCCGCTAAAGATATTTGGGACAAGCTTTGAAATATTTATGAAGGAGATACAAAAGTCAAAGTAGCAAATCTTCAAACTTACAGAGGTCATTTCAAACAACTAAAAATGAAGGAAGATGAGAATATTGCAGCCTACTTCTTACGAGTCGATGAAATAGTGAATGCAATCATAGGATTGGGAGAAGTAATCGAAGAATCTGTAATTGTTCAAAAGGTACTAAGATCTCTTCCTATGAGATTTAACCCTAAGATATCAGCACTAGAAGAAAGATTAGATCTAAACTCAATAAGCATGGACGAACTACATGGAATATTCACAGCATATGAAATGAGATCTGAACAGGAAAATCCAGATGTAAAAGAAGCAACCTTCGAAGCATCCAAAAGATCAAAGAAAAAGAAAAAGGAACAAGAAGAATATAGAAGCAATAGTGACGTCTTGAAAGATGATGAAGAAGTGGCCAACTTCGTCAAAAGACTGAACAAGGGAACCGATGGTAGGTATAGAGGTAACATTCCTTTAATATGTTTTAATTGTGATGGTATTGGTCATTTTGCTAACAAATGTCCTCACAAGAAAAATAGAAATGATGAAGGTTACTCAAGGAAAACACACATATGAAGGAAAAATAACTACAAAGAAAGTTTTCAAGAAAATCTTATGCACCAAAGAAGACATCTCATCATCAAATGAAGATGAATTAAGTGATAGTGAGACAGGAAGAGTTCTATTCATGGCAGTAAAAGAATCCGATAAAGAAGACTCTGAAGAAGAATATGAAGAAGCTGAAGAAGAATATGAAGAAGTCGAAGAAGAAATTGAAGAAGCAAAAGTTGACTACCGAGAAGAATTAATGTGTGCCATAGAATTTATCAGAAGAGAAAAGAAGAAAAACAAGAAACTACAAGTAGAACTAGACAAGAAAAATGATACTCGAGAACTAGAACAAATGATCACAAAATTGAAGGTTCAAATAGAAGAATATAAAAGAATTAATGAAACACTCAAAGAAAATCCAGAAGAAAAGGAGAGGACCATTGGAAACTTGGAAGCAGTGATTGTCGCACTAAGAAAGGATATTCAAAAGAAAAATATGCAGAATAGCTCAAAAGTTCTGGATGACATTATTAGTAGTCAAAAATCTCATCTTGACAAGTCTGAACTTGGATACAATCAGATAGAAAAGGGATCAAGCTTCAAAAAAACATAGCAAGAAACATATCCAAAAAGTTATGTAGAAACAATCAAAGGGGATAGGAAGATATACAAGGAAAATTACAAGGACACTCCTCTACCAAGAAGATTCAGATTCCAGAATCAACAACAGACAGATAGGCCCCAAGAATAAGAATGATTCATAAGAGCACCTCCTTTCAGAAGATCTTCAACTCCTAGGTATCAAACTATATTTTTTGGTTTATGTTATGCATGTAATAATTTTGGACATAAATTTGTGAATTGCATAGATAACAACAGGAACAATAACAACTTTGAGAGTCATACACAAAGGGGTTATTCAAGAAGACCTAGTGAAACACAGAGAATAAGTTACAATAGGTTTGAATCTTTGAGAACTGAAGCGGAAAGTTACAAATGTAACACTTTTGGACACGTGGCCAAAGATTGCATAATGACAGTCCTTCCTAAAGAACCTCAACAAAATAACAACAGTTACAGAAAAGAACCTCAGAAAATGACATGGATAAGAAAACAATATCAATATAGCAATGAAGAATGCTCAATTGCTCTAACAACTAAGCATAAGAAACGTGGTTGGTATGTTGATATTGGATGTTCAAAACACATGACAGGTGATAGAGACAAGTTTCTTACATTACTAAAGGAAAGAGATGGATCAGTCTCCTTCATAAATTGATTCAACCAAAATCATTGGAAAAGACACAGTCCAAATTGGGAATAAGAATGAAAAGGTAGAAAATGTTCTACTAGTAGAAGATATGAAAAATAATCCTCTAAGTGTGATTCAAATGTGTGACCAAGTTCATAAAGTTACTTTCGATTCACAAAAGTGTGAGATAAGAAAAGAAGGTTCAGGGAAATTGGTCACTACAGCTGCAAGAACTTCAAGCAACATACATGTGTTAAGTGAAATTGGAAATGAAAAGTGTTTTCTAGGAAAGGAAGATGAAATTTGGCTATGGCACGGAAGAATGGGGCACACACATTTTTATAACCTTGTCAAAGTCAACAAAAGAGAAGCAGTTAGAGAAATTCCCTAGATCACGAAACCAACCAACACTTTATGCAAGCATTGTCAACAAGGAAAGAAAACAAAGACCAAGTTTAAATCAAAGGAATATTCAACCACAAGACCACTGGAAATTGTGCATACTGATCTAGTTGGACCAACTAAAACAAAGGGCTTAAAATGTGAGAAATACTTCATGTTATTAGTTGATGATTATACAAGAATGACTGCAGTTTGCTTTCTCAAGAATAAGTCAGAAGCTTTGGAAAACTTCAAGATCTACAAGGAAATGGTTGAAAATGAAATGGATTCAAAAATCAAATGCTTGAGATATGATAATGGAGGAGAGTTCACCTCAAAGGAATTTATCGACTACTGCAACAATCATGGAATAAAAAGACAATTATTCATTGCTAGGACACCTCAACAGAATGGAGTTGTTGAAAAAAGAACATGAAAATAGAGGAAATGGCTCAAACAATGTTAATGGATTCGAAATTGATAGATATTTTTTGGACACAGGCAGTGCATACAACAGTTCACATTCAAAACAGATTAATTCTCAGAAACAACACTAACAAAACTCTTTACGAACTATGGAAAGGAAGACCAGCAAATGTAAAACACTTTAGAGTTTTTGGAAGCAAATGCTATAACAAAAGAAAAGATGGAGGAATGAAAAAGTTTGACTCTCTTGTGGACAAAGGAGTACTTGTTGGTTACTCAAGTACAAGGAAAGCATATAAGTTTTACAATCTAAGATTGAACAAAGTTGTGGAAAGAATCAAGGTAATAATTGATGAAACATGCAGACCAAAATCAAAGGAAGAAAATGAATCAATGAAACAACCCTTAGAAGAAGAAGCAAAAGATGAAAAAGAAGTAGAAGAGGAAGATGAAGAGAATCCGATAGAAGCATACGAGAAAGTTAAGAAAGTGTCTCCAAAGACACCCAATAAACAAGTACAGAAGAATCATCCTTCAGATCAAATTATTGGAAACAAAGATGTAGGAGTTGAGACTAGAAGAAGAATCCGTTCACCAGAACAAACACACCTAGCACTCTTATCTAAAATTGAACCAAACTGTTTTGAAGAAGCCAACAAGGATGAATCTTGGAATAAGGCCATGGATGAAGAATTGAATCAAATAGAGAAAAATGACACTTGGGAATTGGTTCCAAGACCAAAGAATAAGAATGTGATCGACACAAAGTGGGTCTTCAGGGATAAATTGAATGAAGATGGACAGGTTACAAGGAACAAAGCTAGATTGGTATGTAAAGGATATGCACAGGTTGAAGGAATCAACTTTAAAGAGACATTTGCCCCAGTTGCTAGAATGGAAGCAATCTATTTTCTTTTAGCTTATGCATGCTCCAAAAATATTAAAATGTATCAAATGGACATAAAATCGGCTTTTCTGAATGGGGAACTTGAAGAAGAAGTCTACATTGAACAACCAGAAGGATTTCAGTTGTCAGAAAATGCAGATTATGTGTGTAAATTAAAGAAATCCTTGTATGGTCTAAAACAAGCTCCTAGAGCATGGTACTCTAGACTGGATAAGTATCTGCAGCAGGAAGGGTTCAGAAAAGGAAGTGCAGACAACAAACTCTACATCAAGGTAAGTCAAGGTAATATTTTATTAATTGAAGTTTATGTTGATGATATTATTTTTGGTAGTGATAATGACAGGTTAAACCATAAATTTGCAAAAGATATGCAGAATGAATTTGAAATGTCGTTACTTGGAGAACTATCCTTCTTTCTGGGACTTCAGATACGCCAAAGCAACCAAGGAATTTTTGTTTCTCAAACCAAGTATATTAGCATGGATGATTTCAGGGGCTAAATTTCGCTCACGGGCTAATTTTCCATGGTTTTTCCAAAAATGAGATTCGTTATTTTAAAAATTATTCGCCCAGATTCTATAGGATAAAATTATTTTACCTTAAAAATCGCCAAAATTTTATATAAACTATATAAAATCCTTAGAAATTTGAATATTTTTACAAATATATCGCCAAACATTTATAGTTGACATATGAAGGATTAGTAAGATTCGCTAAGGTTTCTACATTTTAAAATAAATTTCAATCCTTAAAATCATCCCTGTATATCAGAGAAATGCTAAAAAGGTTCGGTATGGAAGATTGCAAACCAATTATCACTCCCATGCAAACCAGTTGCAAGTTGAGCAAAGATGATGATTCGAAGTCTATAGATTAGAGGCAATACAGGTCAATGATTGGCAACCTACTATATGTGACAACATCCAGAGCAGATGTAATGCAGGCAGTTGGACAGGTGGCATGATTTCAAGCAACACCAAAGGAATCACATGTATTAGCAGTGAAGAGGATTTTCAGATATCTCAAAGGAACAAAAGAGTTTGGATTATGGCATCCAAAAGGAAAAGATCTATCACTTATTGCTTACATAGATGCAAATTGGGCAGGTTGTATTGACGACCGATGAAGCACCAATGGAGCAACATTCTACTTGGGTGAGTTTTTAGTATCATGGCTAAGCAAGAAACAATCAACGACATCCTTATCTATAGTCGAGGCATAGTACATTGCAGTAACATCATGTTGTACACATGTTCTTTGGATGAAACAAACGCTGACAGATATATAGGTTGAGTATGATGAGCCCATTCCAATCTATTTTGATAATACAAGTGCCATTAGTATCTCAAAGAATCCGGTGATGCACTCTGAGACAAAGCACATTCCAATCAAGTATCACTTTTTACGGGAACAAGTTGCAGAAAAGAACATCAGAGTTGAGTATGTGGGCACAAAAGAACAAGTGTCAGACATCTTTACAAAACCACTTCCATGGGAAGCCTTTGAGTATATTCGCTAGAGACTCGAAGTTATTTATACTCTAAAATGAATGATTTTGAATGATTATCTTATATGTCTTAGATGTACATGAGGAAGCACCATAAGAAGACAGTTCAGTTAGGGGGAGCAGCCCCGGACGGAAAGATACCTTTTCCATTGATGAAAAAGGGGGAGAGATTTATCAGATGCAGAGGATAGAGGCATGGTTCCAGGGCGAGCAGATTTATCAAATGCAAAGGACATAGGCATGGTTCTAGGGGGATCATGAGTGACATGATTTCAGTATTGCATAAGAGTGTTTCCATCAATGCCAAAGGGGGAGATTGTTGATTAAGGTTGGTTGTCATTAACGTCAACCCTTGAAGAAAGTCCTATAGCACAAAGGTTGGGTATTGAACCCAAGATTGTTTGATGTAAATATGACTCATTATTTTCTTTTCATGGTTGATAATAAGTAGAAATGGATGAACTCCAAAGTGGTCCCCTTATGGTGAAATCCCTCATGGGAAGACGCTTTACGGATTGAGTTATCCTAGAAGTATGGTTAGAGAACCCATGCTTATTTGTGGAATAATGAGATGAAGGTCAATGAATTTGTCATTGAAACTATCCTAGATGGATAGTTCTTTTCATTCCATTTCTGGTGGTATGTGGAACATCACATAACTTCTCACGGTTTGAGAGTTAGAGCCTTATGAAGTTGGAGGACCCTCTTATGTCATCTAGAAGCCCGAAAAGGTCAAAGTAGTCAAAGTGGTTTAAGAGATTTTATAAGGTAAATAATAAAGTGAATTGATGAGTGTACTATAATTCAAAGTGAATACAAAACAAATTATTTAAATAATAATTTTAATGGAGAAATTAGAAGTGGGTTAACCCTAAAATAAGGAAAGTGGGCAAAGTGACCTAGAAGATGTTTTTAAGGAAGCTACTTGGAGAGTATGAATAAGAGGGAAGGATCTCTCATTTTAGACACACTTGAGAATATTGAATACCTATAGGTGTTTGAGGTAACCAAAGGATATCTAAGCTGAATTTCTGAGGGAAGGTGAAGAAAAGAAGGCCAGAATTCAAGGAAGGATAAATTCTTTTGATGATGCTTTCTAAGGTATGTTATTTACAGGTCATTTCACCATTTTCACAGTAACTTTTTTTCTAGAATGATTCAGATCGTGAAATTTCTATTCCATTGAGAAAACATATCCACGTATCTGTGGTAAAACATTCAGCTTGTGGGTCATTGTATTTTTTGAGTTACACTCCGTGGAAAATAGGGTTTGTGGCTAGTCCTGAAACTAGTCAAAAATAGGTGTTTCGGGTAAAAACGTCATAACTTCTTCATAACATATCCAACTTTAGTAATACCAAATGTGTTGGTTATATTATATTATGTAGTATTCTGTGTAACATTTTCAGATCAATGAAAAAAAAAATTCGTGCGGGGAACGCTCTACAAGGTCACTCTCTAGAATAAGCCAAAATTTAGAAAGGTATGCCACTTTTGCTATAACTACTTTTTTGAGAGGTTCCAAGTAGTGACACTTGGAGGAATTTCATAAAAAACACTGAAGAAAATTGTGTATCAGTTTTAGATCTTTATTCTTTACAGGTACAAAGTTATGATTATTTCAAGTTAGGGTTGTTGACTAATCCAAAACTAGTCATGTGAGACTAAAGAAAAGTTTGATGTAAATTCTAGTCTCTTGTTGTTTAAAGTTAAGGAAGGTTTGTAGGTATGTGATCATATACACCAGGTCTATTACAAAGTTATAAATCATATTCGGATGATGAAATTGATGAGGGATTTTGGTTGAGGTACAAGTTGGGTACATGGTTGAGACAAGTAGTTGATGAGTTGGCACATACATGAGGTGTATAGTTGATGATGTTGGTACATATTGATGAGTAGTTGAAACATGATTGGTACATACTTGGTTTCACTTGTTTATGGTACAGGTTGATTACAAATTGTTTGGTACAGGTTGGTGCATGGTTGATGCACTTGTTTATGGTACAAGTTGGTGCATGGTTGATGCACTTGTTTATGGTACATGTTGATTACAGGTTGAGGTACATGTTTATGCATGGTTGATGCATGGTTCAGGTTTATTGGTATAGGTTTATAGTGGTATATCTCACAGTGATAGTGTGACAGTGGTTCCATCATTCTAATTCTACTTTAGGGCGGTTTGATGGGGCAAGGATAGGTGGTTGTAGCTGGAGAACATAGGGGGCTGTAGTCCCCTTCTGGTTGTAGCCAGAGAATTGGGGAGTTGGAGTTTCCCTCAGGTTGTAGCCTGAGAAACTAGGGGGTTGGAGCCTCCTTCCAGTTGTAGCTGGAAAATAAAGGAAGTTGGTGCTTCCAATGAATGTAATTCTTCAAGACATATAAGAAAAAAACATTCTGTGGTTTTCTCTCGATTTGGGTTTCCACGTAAAACACTAGTGTACTATGTATGTGTGTCATTTTTCATTTCTTATTGTTCATTATTGGATAATAATTCCACATTGATATAACACTTGGATTATTTGAAGAAAAAGGATTATAATTATGCTATTACTGATTCACCCCCCCTCTCAGTATTCCAACAATGCCCCAAGGGGACGTCTAAAGGTAGACCCAATGCAAGGTGTTTTTAACGAGCGGTTGTGGGTCTACGAAAGATATAGTTTATTAAAAATGCATCACCAAGAGACAAACTACGCATTGCATGCACAATAAAAAATATG
The DNA here is from genome assembly GCA_032191745.1 of Picea mariana. Lineage (NCBI taxonomy): Eukaryota > Viridiplantae > Streptophyta > Pinopsida > Pinales > Pinaceae > Picea > Picea mariana. Next base: position 97,639 of record JASDQU010099862.1, read on the forward strand.
GATTCCTTCCTTTTCTTAAAGAACTCTTTGTCATTGAAGTGTTCCTCAAAGGAATAATTTGCACTAAATAATGAGGAACTGCAACTATTTATGAACCCTGCAATGTTCCCATGAGTTCATGGATGGTCGTTGATATATAACATGTGTTTCCTGTTAAATTTTCCATAAGCATAACCATTCATGCACATACTATACATGGAAATTCTATGTTTGTATTTAACAATATTCAAATAATCAAACTAACTATAAAGAGGACCACAAAATGGAATAAGTACCATTGATTGTTTCAGAGGAACAAATACATGTGAAAGGATAAACAACCCAAGATTTGCAACATCTATTTTAGACTTGGCAAACATATAATTATTACCAAAAAAAGAGAATTTGGTTCCAACATCGGGCATAGGCATGGAATATGGCCAAGTTCCATACAAAGATTAGTTGTAATAGGTTTGGTATTTACTTTACAGATGTATAGGAAGAAGGAATTCATCTCTACCTTCCAACAATTGAACATACTTTTGTGTGTACTTGGACATTTTTTCTCTTAGCTCATACCAGTTTTTGGATCTCCTAGTAGACATGTTTTGGGTAGTATTGATATCATACTTTGGTTCACTATAATAAATCTCCATTGACTCAATAGAAGGAGACGAGTTGGCCAATTTAGGATGAAATGTAGTTGATCTGACTTCCAACTTTTCAAAAAAGGATCATATGGAAGTATTTCTACGTGTTTTTTCTATATCACCTATTGGATTATTGACCATAGTGGGAGTTGTTAGACCATCAACTTTGGGTAGTCAATCATTAATATAATGGGACAATGTGACACATCGAGGGTTCTTCTTCATCCCTTTACATTTTGAATAACCACATACCACTAGTGTGTCATAAAAGAGATCAAATTCATGGTGTAAAATCGTTGACCCGGGCTGCAAGTTACTGGAATATGACATGTTACAATTGGCAGGGTAAAGAAACTGTCCATTTTCATCAAAACATTTTCTGCAATATATTTCTCTTGATAAGATCTTGCAACATTTTTTCATTGGTGGAATATCCACGTGCATCCGAACTCGATCCTGAATTATGATCCTACAAAATTCAATGAAAAAATATTCCAATGCACATGCATAAATGACATAAATTCAATAAGATAAATGAATTATAAATAAAATATAGGTTTGCTTCAAACATTATGGGAGAAGTTGACAAACTTGCAATGATATGGAATGAGTTGGAATTTGATGAAATGGCCATTTGATATTATAACCTTCTTTTCCTTGCATTTGAGCCAAAATGTCAAATTTGTAAGTGCTTCATTTCTTTCCATATAATATAACTTGGACTATTCCCCTCATGATTATGTTGCTTATTATATGCATGTGTATTTTTTATTAGTTCATAGATATATTTATTTTTCCTAACATTATGTTGTGGAAGAACGAGGTAGGTCATCTATCCCATTCTCTCATATTCTCTTCTCATTATGTTTGTGGGCATATAGAATAGATATAAGGGGAAAGGAGGGAACCATTTGTTACCTTATGTCTTGGATCAAAGAAGTCTTGATCCAAGGGGGGATTTCATTTGTCTATAGGGGAGAATTTTTCACAACAGAAACTAGCACCTCTACTGGGGATCGCTCATTTTAATTTTTACTTAGTGATTTCTAGCCATTTGAATTTTTGTTTGTTTCTTGATATTTTTGGATTTTATGCATCTTCTTTGAATTATCCCCTTCCCTCATCATAATTGGGAAGCTTATTGAGTCAAGAACTTGACCCTTTCTCATATTTGGGCAAGGTTTGTGTCTTTTTTACCACTTTCCATACTTCATCCCCCTTTATAAGGGAATACACGGGGATAAAATCCTGATTATCCCCCTCTCTCAGTGTCTTAGAGAGCGATGAAGCCTTGATCATCGCCCTGTCTGCAATGTTACAGGGGTGATAATTCTCTCCCTGAGTGGATTTTGAGCTCTCCTTGCCTCTTTTCTGTTAGATTTCTGTCTCATAACCTTATATTAGAGTCCTTCATGCATGATTGTGGATTTGATTGATTAAGGTTTAGTGCTTATCATATTTTTTTTGTCTCTTTCAAGTTTCCATATCTTATCAAATTGTGAAGTGTACATGATTGTCCTAGGTTAACTCAATCCTTTGTCCGAGTCTATGTCATCAGTAATTTGATCCTTATCAACAATAGACATTCAAATTTTTGTCACCTTGATTCCAAGGCCTTGTAGGTGTTTTACTTGTTTGGTTTTGGAGTCATTGTCATTGATTTGGGAATTGCATATGTTGCATTAAGCCTTTTTGTTGAGTTTCTCGCTCTTATCCTCTTGGGAAAACTTTCGATCCCTTGAGTGCACTATTGAAATATTTGGCCTTGCTACAACTTTGCATTGATCTTTAATCTTTGCTACTTGAATTTTGAGGTTTCAAAAAGTGGGTTTCCTTTACTTTACATTTTTTGGTTCTTGTTTGAACATGTGTTGGAGGCGCTCTTGCATTTGAATTCTTTGAATTCTTGTCAAGTTTTTGAGTACATGTTTTTTTTGCATCTTTTTGCTTCGTGATCCCTTGCATTATCATTGAATTATTTCATTTTGTTTGAAATTAAGGAAGAAAAAAAGAACTTCATTTGAAGTTGTTTCATTGCATCTGAAAAAAAAACAAAAGAAAATATTGCATTCTAGAGGGGCATGTTCAAGCTTGCACTTTAGAGAGAGGTAAATTACATTGGGCATATGCATCTAGGAAAGAAAAATAATCTCCTCTTTACCATAGCTAGCATTCATCGAAAACAAAATATTTGCATTTTATTTTTGTGTACGGTTTAGAGTCAAGTCATAACACCATCTAGTCCACTTCCATTTACCCTATTGAGTAACAAACAACCATTAAAAGGAACAATGCACATAATCTAAAATCAATAGACTTTTTTTTTTTTCTCTTTGATAGAAAACCAACAAGTCTAGTATTTTAGGGCCTTAATAGTAGGGTGGAGAGTTAAATCTTCAAGGCCACAGGAACAAGACTATAGAATACTAGAGAGTGTAAAATTCAGTAGTAGAAATTAACGTTAGTTGGGAAATCTCCTCTCACATAGGAGTCAAACACAAGGTCAAGCAAAGCAATTGATTGAGATTCCCCCTCTTTCATTTTCCTTGTGGGACTATTGCAATTTTGGGTATTTGAAGAGTGGTATTTCCTCAGGGTGACACCACTTCTTCATAGTTTTGGGTCATGGATTTGTGTCTAGAATTCCCATGCCCATTTTCTAGTATTGAGTGTTTATTGTACCCCCCATCCATCCATTATGAATTGGTAAACATAGTAACCTCTCTTAGGATTCCACACACGTGACTATAATGAAGATTCCTTCTATAAGGAAGGTTCCTTATGGTACCTGCGACATATGTTCAATATCCTCTTTAGCAAACTAGGAGGTTATTTAATTATGGGATCTTACTTGCACCTTGGGGGATTGTTGCATGAAGGTTATCATAATTGTTGCTCATTTCTTCATTGACGAACTCGTCTCCCATCTCCAGAAGATCCTCACTTCCTTTCTCCCTAGCATAAGGGAGTTGTTTGCTTGCTTTTATCTTGTAGGGTATTTGGAAGTGTGTGTTATTTGATGTTTAGCAGACCGTAGGTTGAATCTGCGTCCATGGAAATAGTTCCAGAGGCTACCAACCAAGGGACCCATTTTCACGGGGAACCTTATGCTTTTCCTTGTTTTGGAAACATTGGTCCTCCCTACATCTCTACATTGACTCTTCCCACTTTCATTGTGGGGTTATAGGTATGGGTTGTTTCCACTCGCGTGGTCCTGAATGCCTTTGTTGCTACCCAAGAAAACTCTCAACCTCAAGAACATCAACCTTCTGTTGAACCTTTTCCTTCTTCACCCGTCACATGTTCTTCCCTTTCTTCTTCCCCGCCTGGTGAAATCCTTAATGCTAGTAACCATGAGGCTATGAATAAGAAGAAAAGGAAGAACAAGAAGAAGAAAAGTAAGCAAGAGGGAAATCAACCAACCACTATCGGGAGTGTTGATAATGTTGGAAATCCTACTAACATAGGTCGCAAACCCAAATTCCCTTACAGGATTTATAAGGGTGACCACCTTCTTAACCATTGCCCTAGTATTCCCAAGGTATTAGAAGTGTGGTCCACAGGTTCCCAACAAACCATGTCATCGACCGATGCAATTCATGCTGGTGATATCCGATCAACCAGTGATCATAAGGTTGGGGGGGAAAGGGTAAAGTCAGGATTCCTTGCCGGTTATGCAGGGAAATTCACCTCACTTACCTTTGCCCTCGTATGGATGAGCTTCACAATTGTTGGAATACATTGTTGTTTCTCATAAACAACCTCCAACTATTTCTCACGAGTCCTCTCCCAACTAACTATTGGTTGATGAAGTGATCGATCTGATTCAATCCTCAGTTGATCCCACTCTTCCCTTGGAGAGTGAAGTGGATACCACTCAGTTTTTGCTTGTCATTTTAGTTTCCTCTAGACAAGGGGGGATTTCACTCTTTTTAATGGAACCCCCTCCAAGTACTGAGGTAATTTCCCTCAATTGGAAGAGGTTGGCAAAGCCTCTCCTTCCTTCCTGCATGCCTTTCCAAATCACTGTGCAGGTTTGCAATACGATCATACATCACACTATTATTGACGAATGATATTATGTTAGCATTCTATCCTCAACTGCTTGTCAATTTATGGTTTCCCTTCATCTTGTGCTAATTACCCATCATCTATTATCTTTTAATAGAAGATCCAGTGAACCTGTAGGGATCCTTCCTCAACTTCCCATCACCTTAGGAGAGAAAATTGTCTGTATTGATGTTATGGTAGTCCAAGGTCCCTTGGACTTTAATTTAGTCCTTGGGAGGGACTATGTCTATTCTATGAAAGTTGTCATGTCCACACTCTTTCGAGTAATGCATTTCCCTCATAATGGAAACATTGTGACCATTGACCAACTTTCATTCATTAGTCCTAATCTGACTATCGACCATCCGAATTCCCTGAATGTTCCTTATATGAAAGTGATATCCCTCCCACCACAATTTAATTATGTGGTATCATGTACCATGCCTTCAAATGCTAATGAGAAGGATCCTCTCATTGTATGCTCTATTTATTTAGACTCAAATTCAATAATTGACATGGTGAACCCTTCAATGGGGGATTTGGAGCCTGATATTTCCCTCATTTCCACTATTGAGTATCTTGACATACATTATTTTCAGAGCATTGTCCTTCCATCCGATGAAGACCTCTTGGAAGCTGTGGTCAAGGTTCATGAGCATAGTTTGGTTTATGTATCAAGCTCGTTAAAATATGAAACATATAACCATGAGAATAGTTCATTGTTCATGTCAAGATCGTCAAAAAATGAAAAAGACCCCCCTCCAATTGAGTCAAGTCTTAAACTAGTTCTAGTACCTGAATTTTCATTTCCTTCGCATATGTCAATTGATCCTCTTTCTTCCTCCCTCTCTGGTGAACTTATTCCTATTAGTAGCCAGGAGTCTAATTGGGTGTAGAAGAAGAGTTAGTGGATGAAATGAAGCTTGGGGGGCATGTCTCCAGCCTCTGAATATAATTTTGGAGTTAAGCCGCTAGCTTCTACCGATCATGTTGAAGGAAAAGTACCAGCCTTTGGACATCATGTTAGGAAAAAACTTGTCAATGGGTATCACTCAAAGTACCAAAATCTAGACATCACATTGGTAGGAAACTCGTCAATGGGTATCATTCCAAGCATAGTTCATTTTTGGTTTCAAGCTCATTAAAAGATGAAACCAACTCCGAGCACAATTTCATTCTTTGTTTCGAGCTCGTTAAAAAATATAAGCAGACAATTAGAGCATAGTTCATTCTTTGTTTGAAGCTCATTTAAAAATGAAGTAGACATCTTATTGTTTGCTTAATGGTTGTGCTTGCTATTGCTTCGTTGTTATTTGTTATCTCACTTGCTTATGGCCATTTCAATTATGCTTGATGCTAGTCTTTCTCATGATGTTGCTCCCATTTTGCGGTTTCCCTCTAGAGAGACACACTATTGTGAGTGGTCCTCGCTTCCCATGCCTACTTGCTATGCCCTATCGTATTCATTGGTTAGGAGTCATTCCACCCATTGGAACTTAGTTTCATTCCACTTGTTCTCTCTATACGAGCTTAGTCTTCATTCTTTCTCGTGCTCGTAAATACATGAGAATAAGTTATCGAGTATACTTTTATCAGTTTTTTGGGCTCATAAAAACTATACGAAAAAGGAAATTTGGAGTCTCCTTTAAGATCTTTTCAGACTCTCTAAACATGAAAATATTTTCAAACAAGCTTGTTTCCTTTCACACTCACTAAAAGGATTTTAAAGGGAATATACTCAGATTAATTTTAACCCTTTTTAAGATCGGGTGGACTAATTACGAAAAAAGAATACTCTAGTCAACTTTGGCTAACAAAGTTCTCCCTCGTATTGTTTTATAATTTTTTGGGCTCATGGGACTAAATTTATGAAAAATAACAGCCTTAGAGTCTCCTTTAAGTTATTTTCAGACTCTCTAAACATGAAAATAACTTTGAGTTTACCTTCTCTAGGCTCGTAAAATTATACATTGAAGGACCCATATGGGATCGAACCCATCCTTCTTCAAGTTCATTAAAATTGTGATGAGGAACTCATTGAAGATGAGCTATATTGAGAATCTATCATCCTCCTCAATATCATTTAAAAAGAAAGAGGTACTTGTCGTTCATGGTGGGGGGAAATTTGAGGGAAGTGGGTCAGATTTTGTATTATGGAAGTTGTTTCTTGTCTCCTTGAACATGGTAAATGTTTGCATCCTATCTTACGATTTGGTAAATTTCTTGTATCTGATTCATACCAATCCTATGAGTCAATATACTCCCTTGCCCCATCTAAAGAGTTCCCCCTTTATCGTTGTTAGCGCTAGAATTTGTTCCTAGACTTCCTTAGGAACAAGCCTAGCACATCTTGTTTCAAATGCTCAATAATGGTTAAGGTTTGCAGGTGGAAGGGTCACACTCTTGATCTAAATATAGTTTAAGGTTTGAGCTATTGATATTACTTGCCTATGTGCAACAAGTCAAGCAAACAAAACTATGTAGCTAGTGATATAGATTTAAATGGTTAGGTTTAGAAGAAGAAAGATACACAAAACTGATAATCCCACTAAAGATAAACCTGGTCTTTAATGATCATATGCAATAGAAGAAAAAATCTTAACTTAGAAATCCTTTCTAAATTAGATTTGTGTGTTTAAGCATCACTTGTGGTAAATATTACATCAAATCCTTTAAGACAACCTTTTCAGCACAGTAGACATAGTCATATACCATATAACAATGTAAAAATGCTCAAGAAAGAATAATGAATATGGAACACATGAATGAAGGCACACACTAACTAAGGATTTTATTCTCTGTTGAAGTCTTTACATAAATCAAATGAGCTCAAGAACTCTGAAAGATTTGCAATTAAAACCAGAGAGTACAAAAAATAGTCCTTTGGACTCCCCCCCTCCCCACTTTACATATGATTTTACATGATATTTATAGATCTATGAGGCAACAAATAGATCCTCCAAGTTTGGATCTAATATACTCAAAATAGACATAGATGACACCTCCTAGGGTCGAATTTTCACTTAGTCAAATCAACAAGATTACAAAAATTCTGGAAAATCAGTCCCATACCTAAAATCTAGGGTTTTAAATTAATAGCATTAAATACATTCAAATCAGATCAAATATTTGAGAATTTTTAGCAAAAATATCCTCCTTTAACATCCATGTGTCCTCTTGACTTGACACTTCCTCTTGACACATGTGGAATTGAACTAAGGGCTAATTGTCCCATTTCACAACATATGGCGAATTTTTGAACAATGAGCTGTAAATATATGCTTGTATCTCCCAAACCATGACAACCATGTAACAACTGAGGGATTTGTTTTTATATGGGCTTGTTCTTGAGAAAAACCTCTTTCAGTTTTTCAAAATACCTCTCCATATCCTCATAATATGTTCCCAAATATGATGACTAAAACAGGAAAATTCATGTATTTTCAAATCTGAAAAATGAGTTGTAAAGATATGCTTGTATCTCCCAAACCATGACACATGTGTGAAAAAGGAGGGAGGTTTTTGTATATGAGCTTGTTCTTGATGAAAACCTCTTTAAATTTTTCAAAATACCTCTCCATCTCCTCGTAATTTGTGCCCAAAGATGATGACTAAAACAAGAAAATTCTTGTATTTTCAAATTTGAAAAATGAGTTGTAAAGCTCTGCTTGTATCTCCCAAACAGTGACACTTGTGTAAAAACTAAGAGACGATTTTGTATATGAGCTCATTTTTAAGAAAATCCTCTTTTTTTTTTCACAAATTCCTCTCCATTTGGTTAGAGAATGAGTTTGAACTTGACTACAAAAACAATCATTTCGAGAAAATCCCTTGTTTTTTGTTTTCTCCTTTTTCATACAAGGCTGCTCCAAAACTCTTTTATGAAGATAAAAAGAAGGGGTATTATGTGTATTTTAGGGTGTGGAATAGTTTCATTATCATTTTTCACCATCATCCATCACAAAAAACTTATCATCATGTCAGTTGTTGAAAATCAGGCTGCTGCAGGTGTTCCTGTAGCGCTTGCATATTTCCTATGTGGAGAGCTGCGTGAACTTCCTATAGCGCCCTGAAAAAGTTGTTTTTTGGCATTTTTGGATGGAATTGACTTGAAAAAATAGTTTTCAAACTCTGGTAATTATGAGACAATCATTATAAACATGTGCATAACTCCTCCTATCCCCTCTTACAAGACTAAATATCTCTCATTCCTAACAACATAACATTATTTTAACCCCCATGATAAATATTTTGAACCTTTAACAAAATATGATGAGGATTTATAACCTATACAAAAAATTTGTAATGAAGAAAGTAAGGGGTGAGAGATAAAAAAAGTTAGAACATAAGAGGTGATAACAATCGTCACACCATGTTTTTGTCCATACCTCATCAAGTCATTACTACCACATCACTTGTCGTGCCTCATGATGTTCAAGGGAAGTTTTAGCCTAAATCAACCACTTTGCAGTATTACCGAATTTCATCCTCGTGTCCGTCTGTGCTCATTTGATCTATTATATTGCATCAATTTCCTATGTCATCTTTATGTCGATGATGGGAGATACATCAAGGCCCTCATTCGATGAGTTTGTTCATGTCAAATTCAACACATTATTCAGGAATTAGAGTTAGAAACCAGTTAGTACCTTGGAACTTGCATGCCTCAATGGTAGGTTTCCTCGCTTTTGTTAGCAGTATACATCAATGACTACTAATCAAATGGTTTTCACCATGTTCGAAATCATCTCATCTATTCACATGGTTAGAATAACACCATTTCGGGTTCATACGAAGACCTTGGAAATCCCTTAGGCACTCACCTTTGTTATGTGCCTTACCTAGGTTGTGCTGGAGATTATTTGAGTACTTAGTAGATTCTAGTATGGTCACCATGCTAGTGATCTCACTGATATGTATGTTATCACATAGATCTACTTTGTATTGGGTCGTGGCTATGATTTTTTCATATCGTCGCTCCACCGTGTATTCTTTTGTGGGTACAACATGATCGCGTCATGGAGGTATGGATCCACATTGTATCTTTGGTGTCCATATCCTTAGTTAGTGATTTCATGGATCTGCAATGTATGGGTCAGCAGAAATTCTTTGAGTAGGTTTATTCTGAGCATGGGTATCCATGTTGGAATAATGAGAGGGGGGGGGGGTGAATCAATATGATCAATTTTACCACTTTCAATAATAGTATATATGAACTTTAAATTTATCAACAATATTCAATATTTATCACTTATGCATTTAGTATATCATTTCATCATAAACAATATCATTCATCAATGCATAAAAAACAAGCACAAATACACAGTACAACAAAATTTATGTGGAAACCCAAATGGGAGAAAACCACATGATGCTTTCTTATATATATCAAGAATACATTCATAGGAAGAACCAACTTCCCAATTCTCTAGCACCAACTAAAAGGAGGCACCAACCCCTTGATTTACAGGCTCCAACCTTAAGTAATCTACAACTCCCTAAATTCTCTAGCTACAACTGGAAGGAGGCTACACCACCTTGATTTACAGGCACCAACCTGAAAGAAGCTTCAACTCCCTATGTTCTCCAACACCAACTGAAAGGAGGCTATGACCCCCTGATTTACATGCACCAACTTGAAGGAATCTACAACTCTCTGAATTCTTTGGAACCAACTAGAAGGAGGCTACAACCCCCTTTCCTTTCCTCGTCCTACCACCATGAAATATAAGTGTAGACTCAAACTATCACTACCACTAATAGTTTCACTCCCATTGTCACTAGTACATCAACCTGTCATTTTCATTGTCACTATCACTACCACTGACATTGTCACATCAACCTATAACTGATGATCAACCAATCATCCAACCTGTCACTATCACTATCACATCAACCTGTAACTACCACTATCACATCAACCTGTCACTGTCACTATCACATCAACTTGTAACTACCACTATCACATCAACCTATCATTGATATACCATCATCAACCAACTATAACTAGATCCACTCATATGGACACCAAAACCATCACCAAACCATGCACATCAACCATGTACATCAATCATAAACCATGTACATCAACCATCATCCATGTACATCAACCATGTACGAGAACCTGTACCATACCATGTTCATCAACCATGTATCAAACCTATACCATCTCATGCATCACCCATATACCATATCACTCATGATATGTCACAGTCATGTCATACAACATGTACCATAGGATATCATCAATTAAGTGCCTCAAGCATAACCAAGATAGCCAAGATACCAAGATACCAATATAGCCAATATGTGCTTCTAATCAATGTACCATAACGTCACCAAGGTGTACCTCAACATGTACCAGCATCACCAAAACATGCCTCAAGCATGTTCCACAACATCTAATGCATGTACCTCAAACATTTGTCATAACCTCATCAAGAAGTGCCTCAAACATGCACCTCATACAGGTACCAAGAATATGCCTCACACCATGCACCAAACATGTGCATCAAGCATATACCAATGCCTCAACAAGATACCAAAGGCATGACCATAACATCATCAACATGTAACCAAGATGTACCTCAAACCATGTGCCTGAAGTATGTGCCAACATCCATAAACCATGTACCAAGAGATACCATCAAACATGTGCCATATCACTCATGATATTCCTCAAGCATATATCATACAGTAAACCATATGCCAAGTATCCAAGATGTGCCTCAAGGGATATACCAAAACTCATAAAGACATGCCTCAAGCATGTGCCAACCTTCCAAGATGAAATCCTTGAAACACATATAATAACATACCTTTAGACCTGTAGCTAACCTGATACATGAGATTTCAGACTTGTAGTTCTTTCTTAGCCTCAAAAACCTGGTAATAGAATCCTCCTTCAAATCTAGTTTAGCCTTGTGGGACTAACCCATGCATCACACAGGGCCTTGCAGGACGAGGGCCATACAACTCCTGGGGGTGCATCGTGGGACACCAGTAGCTTGACCCACAAGGGTAAGCCAAATTAGGGTTTCTAAAAAACCCTTTCTCTCCTCTGCAATCTTGATCCTTCTCCTTTGCACTTCCTTCTTTGCCTCAAACTCACTACCTTAGTTTATCCAAATAGATCAAGTATGCTCACATAGAATATATTCAATCAAGTTGTGTGTGTAATAATGAGAGGCTTCTTGAAGTTTATTTATACCTGTCCATGTGATTTATTTCCTTAACTTTAGCATCGAATTGGACTTTCTTGTTATAACCACTTTACCCTTTTAATTAATGAATTGTAATTGTTTAGGGGCTTCTTAACCATTCTTCAGGGCTTCCAACTTCATGAACTGACAACTCCTCAACTGTGAGGAACTACATTATGTTCCTTCCACCTACCGTTGGAAACAACATGATGAGGAAATCCATATATGAGTGTGTTACTTGAATTTACATTATCCTTCATATCCTTATTCCTCAAACAACTTTAGGCTTCATGACCACACCTTTGGGTTTCTTGTATACTTCTTCAAAGCATCTTCCTGTGAGGGCCATGCTTAAAGCTATGCCATAAGGGGACCACTTTGGATACTTCTTCAAATGCACCCATCACATCTGTTGACATTAATGACAACCACTTTTGTTGACATCAACGACAACCAATTATCTGAAAACATCAATGAAAACCAACTATCCAACAATCTCCCCCTTTGGTATTGATGGAAACACTCATACTCCAAAACTCATACTTCACCTATGATCAATGCTCCTGATTTTTCTTTCCTCATGTTTCTCTCCTGCTTTGACATCAATGGAAAAGGGTATCTCTCGTTGGGGATGCTGCCCTTGTCTTCATGATTCTGATCTTTCTCTTCTAATCTTTCTCTTTCTCCTCCTTTGATATTGTGGGAAAAAGGATAACTCCCTGTCGATATGCCTTTTGTTAGGGACCTAACCTACCTAACCCCTCAAGTGGGTAGAATAATATATTTCCATGTAATAAAGGTCAATATTAATAAGGCCTAGCAATAAGGAGGAATAAGTTAATTGTAAGAATACCTAATAGAATCTTTCGCTTCTAGAAGGATCTTCCTCTAGATTGTTCTTTTGGATAGATAGATTTAGTATAAATAAGAGTAGAGGGTATGAGAAGTTTTGCCTTGGAAAATTATTGTAATAGATCTCTACTCTGATGGTGGTTTCCCCCTATAAGAGGTAAGTGAACATTGTTTCCTATCAATAAAGGTATAATTCTAGTGTTGTGGTTCCACATAATTTGTTGTCCCGCTGTTATCTCTGGAATATTTCCGTATTATGTTGCTATCTCGGTATTATTCTATGCATTATTTCTCTATTCTAATAATATAATAGATCTGGTACCTTACAAGTGGTATCATATCACTTTCCTTGACATAAAATTGTGGGTTAATTTTTTTTCATGGTAGAGACGTATTCTGACATCTTAAAGCTACATAGATCTGTTGTTACATGCATAAACCCACGGTTGGAGAGTAATACATTCAATACATACAAAAGGTACTTAAGTGCACATATGTTAGCCACCCTTGTAACCCCTGTTGGTACCCCTTCGATTGGTAGCGCATTAGATAACACCTGTATACAGATCGACCTAGATCTCCTGAATCCCTTTGTAGATAAAATGATCGGCCACCTGATTGCTATAGTGCCATCGAGAACAATACTTGGGAATATACTCTCTAGTAATTGGGTAGTACAACTAAGGGAATGGTCTAGCCTCCTTGGTTGGTGCCCTAAGATATTGGTTCAAGTACTACTATTGGACCCCTCAAGTATATCAGAGAGTTATAGCACAGGGAAAACCATTGTTTGTAGAAACCCTAAATACCCTAACCCTTGGGACGGAAACAAAAACATAACAGACAAGATCTATTATCATGCAACTATGCCTTCTACATTCAGGTTGTGAATTACTACACTTTTCTTCCTGTTAAGAATTTGGGCATTTTGTCACTCCAATATTATTCAAGCCGGAGTATAACTCCACAAGAGTTAAAAAAAAAAAAGAGTATAGTGGTCCCACTGACACACTTATTTGGGACTCGGGACCTATCTCATTGAATTCCCCTTTTCTCCATGATCACAATCATACCTTTCATTTTTAATCCTTTTTTTTTTCAATGGACCCGTACCCTTCTCAGCTTCCCTATTTTTCCACATATTCCATTATATTTCCCTTCTCGCCTTGATCGTAGTGGTACCTATCACTTATAAGTCCTTTTTTGTGGTCCCACCCACCCATTTTTCCTTACCCACACTTCTCCTCTTCAAATGGCCACCACTCACAACCAATACCTGCAAGCTTCTATCAATCACGTGACATCTGAGATTGACTCTACCAATTCTCGCCTTGAACAATTCGAGGACCAATTCAAGCACAAATTTGCACCATGGAAGCTAACTTCACACACCAATTTAGCAACCTATTGTCTGTTGTCAACCAATTGTTCAACTGCCCTTCGGGTCCTTCCTCCTCGGACCAAATCAATGCTGCTAATTCCTCTCATTCTATGCATTTTCAATCCAACTCCTTTCATCATGACCCCCGTCTTCCCCACATTGAGGTAAATAAATTTGATGGCTCCGATCCTACGGGTTGGGTCACTCAAATGGATCATTATTTTTCTCTGCATGGTATTATTGACGAGTTGGCCAAACTTCGCTATGTGGTATTTTATCTAGATCTTGAATGATGGAAATGATGGAAATGGCGTAAAAATTCATGTCGGGAGTATATTGGTTGGACACAGTTTGTTGCAGAGCTCTATGACCGCTTTGACACTGATACCCACTATCTCGATCGTTTGACCAAGTTGAAATAGTCAGGCACAGTGTAAGACTTTATAACTTCTTTTGATCATTTGGCCTTTCCAACTGAGGGTATGTCAGATGCTTTATTCCGTGAATTCTTTATCAGTGGCCTAAGGGATGAAATCCAATCCCAGGTTCTCATGGCCCACACTCAGACTTGGTTGGAAGCTACTAAACGTTCTAAATAGGCCCAACAAGTTGTTTTCTCCCACAACAAAAAACCCTCTTTTATTCCTCACCCTCGACCCACTAATCCTAACCCCCATGTCACTCCCCTCAAGGTCCAAAAATTGACTAGCAATGAAATGGTTGAATGCCAACTGAAGGGTCTTTTCTATAATTGTGATGAAAAGTGTTTTATGGGGCATAAGTGTAAGGAACAAAAACTTTTTATGGCCATGATTTTCGAAGATGTTCTCGACAAAGATGTGACAATTCCACTTGTTGAAGAGCCCTCCCTTTCCGATGCTACCTAGGATCCTGCTGACCCACCTGAAGTTGAACCACTAATTTCTTGCATGCCCTCACTAAATTCTCTGCTCCTTAAACCCTCAAGCTCATTAGCTATATTAAGAATAGGAAGGTCATCATCCTTGTTGATAGTGGTGTCACCCACAATTTTATTCATTGTCACATTGCTCAGGAAACCAATTGCTATATTCGTGTTATCAATAATTTTCAAATCATGATATCCAATGGTGGGTCCATGAAATGTGGTGGGCATTGTGAAAATGTACGTCTTCAAATTGGAAATTACCACCTAAAATCTCATATATTTTCCATTGAAATGGGCGATTGTGACATTGTGCTAGGTTGTGAATGGTTACATACTTTAGGTCCCATTCTTATGGATTTTTAGGAATTAACCATGCAATTCCAACATGAGGGACAAAGGTATCACTTCCAAGGTCTCATAGCTGGTTCTCTTGATATCATCAGTTCCCATCACATGGAAAATCTCCTCAATAAAGGCCACTCCGGTATTATTTCTCAACTCCATTCTATTCACGTCGTTGAGACACCCTATGTGCATCCTGACCTCCAAGCTATTCTCTCTAAACACCAAGATTTTTTTTCCACTCCTCAAGGAATTCCACCTTCTCGTGGTGTTCATGATCATTCCATACCCCTTGTTCTTGACAGTCTTCCTCTCAATGTTTTCCCTTATCGTCATCACTTTACCCAAAAGAATGAAATTGAGAAAATAGTGCAGGAATTGCTACAAACAGGTGTTATCCACCCTAGTACTAGCCCTTATTCTTATCCTATGGTCATGGTACTTAATAAATAAGGTACTTGGCACATGTGTCCTGACTTTCGTTCCCTCAATAAAATCACCATCAAGGACAAGTTTCCCATTCCTGTCATTGATGATCTCTTGGATGAGTTGAGTGGTGCTCAGTATTTCACTAAAATTGATCTTTGTTCTGGCTACCACCAGATCTGTATGCAAGATGCCGACATCCCCAACATGGCCTTTCAAACTCATGAGGATCACTATGAGTTCTTGGTCATTCCCTTTGGCCTATGTAATTCCCCCTCCACCTTCCAAAGCCTCATGAATAATGTCTTCCATCCTTTCCTCCGTCATTTTGTCTTAGTTTTCTTTGATGATATTCTCATCTATAGTAAAACTTGGCAATCACATCTTTCACATGTGGATCAAGTTCTTCATCTACTCTCTCAACATAAACTTTTCCTCAAACACTCTAAATTTGCCTTTGGCGCCTCAGAAGTCGAGTACTTGGGTCATATTGTTGGCAAGACTGGTTCTCGAGTGGATCCTAAGAAAATTGAAGCAGTGCAGAATTGGCCTCACCCCAAGACTATCAAAATCTTGCATGGTTTTCTGGGTTTAACACTCTATTATCACAAGTTTTTTCAGAATTATGGAAATATTGCGACACCTCTCATTGCTCTACTTAAAAAAAATTCTTTCACTTGGACTCCCACAACTGATTTGGCCTTTCAAGCCTTGAAGGCGGCTATGTGCACTACTCCGATCTCATTCCTTCCTAATTTCACAAAGACCTTTGTCCTGGAATGTGATGCTTTTGGGAGAGGAATTGGAGCAGTCCTTATGCAAGGGGGAAGACCTTTGGCCTTTACCAACAAACAATTGTCAGAACTCCATTTGGGCTAATTAATATATGAAAACGAAATGTTAGTTATTCTGCATGATGTGGATCTCTAGTGCCCTTATCTCTTGGGGAAACACTTCCAAATTAATACAGATCATCAAAGCCTCAAGTATTTTCTGGAGCAACGACCTTCCTCTCTAGAGAAACAAAAATGGTTAACTAAGCTCTTTGGATATGATTATGACATCATTTACAAGAAAGGTAAAAAAAATGTGGTTGTTGATTCTCTTTCTTGAAAATATGAAGATGAAGGGTCCCTGTTCTCCCTATCATTCATTGTACCATATTGGCTCCAAGATATTCGCTAGGAATGGATACAAGATCCTAAAATTTCACATCTAATCCAACAATTGCAAGACAATTCTCCAGTTTCCCCCGGGTACTTTTGGCAAAATGATGAGCTTCACTACAAATGTTGTTTGTATTTAAGTAAACAGTCCCAACATAAATCCACGATGCTTTATGAGCTTCATGCTACTCCCACAGCTGGGCATTTAGGGTTTACCAAGACCTATGACAGGGTCAAACATTATTTTTTCTGGGATGGTATGAAAAAGCACGTTCACACTTTTGTGGCAGAATGTGATGTTTGTCAACATAACAAGGGAGAAATAATCAAATCCCCTAGCACACTCCAACTGCTTCCAATTCCACCCACTATTTGGAGGGAAATCTCTATGTATTTCATTGTGGGATTACCTAAATCAAGAAATAAGTCAGTCATCATGGTGGTAGTTGATCTTCTTTCCAAGTATGCTCATTTCTGTGCTCTTCAACATCCGTTTATTTTTCCACTTTGGCTCAAATTTTCATGGATCATATCTTCAAGCTTCATGGCATGCCTCATTCTATTTTTTCTGATCACAACCCCACTTTCACCAGCAATTTTTGGAAAGAATTGTTTTGGCTTTAGTGCACCCAACTGCATCTCAACACCGCCTATCATCCCCAAACTAATGGTCAAACTGAAGTTGTCAACAAGTGTTTGGAGACTTATTTGAGGTGTTTTTACTCTGAAAGGAAAAATCAATGGGCTCAATGGTTACCATTAGTTGAATGGTGGTACAAAACTTCTTACCATACCACTACTCGCATGATTCCTTTTGAAGCAGTATATGGACAAAATTCACCTTATGTTATCTCCTACATGTCAGGTGTCTCAAAGGTTGAGGCAGTTGACCAAACACTTACAGTTCGAGAAGCTATTCTCTGTACCCTCAAAGAGAATTTTTTCATGGCTCAGAATCACATGAAGCAACAAGCTGATCAAGGTCGCTCAGAACGTCAACTTGTTGAAGGAGACCAGCTATTTCTTCGAATGCAACCTTATAAAAAAACTTCACTCAAGTCTGGACATTTTCAGAAACTGGTGCCCAAATTTTATGGTCCTTATACAATTCTCAAGCGCGTGGGACATGTGTTCTATCAGTTAGATTTTCCTAGTTCTTCTAAGATCCATCTTGTTTTTCATGTCTCTTGCTTAAATAAGGTGATTGGAACTAAGTGCCAAACTCAAACCATCCTTCTTGAGTTGGATGAAGAAGGATCCATCTAGTTGCAGCCACAAGCAGTTTTTGACTAGCGTGATCGTCGTCTTCATTAGTGCACCATTAAGGAAGTGTTTTTCCAGTGGAAAGATACAACTCCCGCAGATGCCACTGGGAGCTAGCTAACATTCTGCAAAAATTTCCTCATATCAAGCCTTGAGGACAATGCTAATTTTAAGGGGGAGGGCATGTTAGTGACCTAACCTACCTAACCCCTCAAGTGGGTAGAATAATATATTTCCATGTAATAAAGGTCAATATTAATAAGACCTAGAAATAAGGAGGAATAAGTCAATTGTAAGAAGAGATAATAGAAGCTTCTTCTTCTAGAAGGATCTTCCTATAGATTGTTCTTTTGGATAGATAGATTTAGTATAAATAAGAGTAGAGGGTATGGGAGGTTTTGTCTTGGAAAATTATTGTAATAGAGATCTGCTTTGCTGGAGGTTGCCCCCTCGAAGAGGCAAGTGAACATTGTTTCCTATCAATAAAGGTATAATTCTAGTGTTGTGGTTCCATATAATTTGTTGTCTCGTTTTTATCTATGAAATATTTCCATATTTTGTTGCTATCTTGGTATTATTCTCTGCATTATTTCTCTATTTTGCTAATATAATAAATCCGGTACCATACACCTTCTCTGAAAAATATTTCTTTGACTTCATTTGCTCCCCCTATCTTTATGCTTCAGATATTTCTTTCCTGATCTCTTTCTCCGATGATTTATCTCTCCTTGATTTCCTTGCAAGATTTCATGTAGATCAATATGGGACTTCTTGCATATACTTTATTTCCTCTCTTCTGATGCTTCTTGTCCATTGGTGCTTCCTCTTGTAATTCACTGACATATATAAAAAGCATTTAAATTCACTTGACTTCAAGTCTTCATTTCTTATCAAGTTCACATCAATTACCATACTTTACTTTGACAATATAGATTTTGTTGATGGTTTCTCTTCCCTATTCTGTTGTTCCTTTCACTTCTTGCCTTCCTATGACTAACTGATTCCACTTGTGTATTGATTCCAATATTTCAACTGATTATACTAATTCCACTTATTCTGATTGTTAATATGCTTTCATTCAATATCATATATCTTGTTTAGACCTGTCAAAGCTTTCAGGAATCCTTATTTATCCATATGTCTTAAAATTTTCCATGAATTTTCTACACAACTTCATACAATGTTGACCCATCTGTTGCAACTCATCAGAACATATTCCTTGCTGCTCAATCTGTTTGTTCAATCTGCAAATCAGACTCTATATGTTTGGAACAATCTGTACTGAATATGTCCTTTTCTGAATACATTCCTGAAATCCTCTATACGATCATGAATCTCTTCCTGAAAAGTGTGACACTAATATTCTTCATAACTATCAGTTGATACCTGAATGTGTTCTAAAAGTTGCTCCTCAAACAATCAAACTGTAACAATATATTTTGCATTTTTATCATCAAACCATTTGAAACTGCCTTTACAAAATTTGCAAACACTTCAAAGTTCTTGAAAGATAGTTCTATGACCTATAAAGTTGTTTCTTAGACTCCCCCTCTTCAACTTTCATATTTATTGGGAGTCTCCAATATGAGTGGCTCAGAAAGGTGGAGGAATCCACCCTAATGTGGAGTAATCTTCATCTTCATAATCTTCCTGAATTTTGACATCTTCCCCTTTATCATATTCCTAAATTCCGACATCCTTTTCATCATGATTTTGCATCACTGCAAATATTGTGAGTATGATTTATGGGACTTGGTTTTCATTCACTTGTTCTTATTTTCTTTCATTTCTTTTCCAAACCTTCATGTATCTGACATCTTCCTTTTTTCATGTATATTTGTCTTGATTTTGTACTACTACAAATCCTAAGAGTATAACTTCTGAGTGTTCTTCATTCATCTATTCTTCCTTTACATGTTCTTGTTTTACTTTCCAAACCTTCATGTATCTGATATCAATGTTCTCTTTCATGGAAGTATCCATCATGCTTCTATAGTCATGTGATATATGTCCATAGTTGTGGCACTTGTAGCATTCAATATTGTGTGGGGCCACATAAACCTTTTTGTCTTGACCATTTCTTCCATAAGCTCTACAATATACAACTTTATGTCCAACGTTATTACAAATAAAATAATAACCATAAAACAAATTTTGATACCTGGGAGTGAATGATCTTATTTGTGTTGTGGTCCTTCTGAGCTCATGCCTTAGATGATCATGATCTTCTCTTTTGTTGTTTCCTTCACAATGATTGAAACTTCTTTGATACCTGAAAGTGGAGGGTCTTCTTTGATATTTGTCTCTTCTATAATCCTCTTCTTGAGTCTTCTTCATTTCTGGAATGTTCTCCTTTGAGGGCTTGCATTATTCCTTCTTGATAGAGTCTTTGATTACTTCTGAATAACTCTTAGCCTTCTCTTCATTATTCCTTTCTAGTAACCTGCAACTTTTCTCTTCATATTTCTTTACTGATGATGTGGAGATTTATCTCTCTTATGTGTTCTTGTTGAGCTTGACCATTTTAACTCTTAATGTGACAACTTCTTCTTCAAGCTTCTCACAATCTTCTTCTTTCTTCATCATTTGGATTTTCATGACTTCTTCCTTTCTCTTTGCTTCTTCAAGTTGGGTCTTCAAAGAGACAATTTCTTCTTCAAGTCTTCTTTTTTTGTCATTGAATTATGCTTAAATATTATTTAAGTCCTCAGTTATTTCCTTGAGATGGCTATTCAAAATCTCTTATCTCTTCTTTGCTTCCTTTATTTGTGCCACTATTTCATCTTCCAAAAACTAATTTTTTTCCAACTGACTTTTGCATGCTTCTTCAATCCCTTTGGATTATTCTAATTGTACTTTTAGGTTTTTGATCATCTGCTGGACTTCTTCAGAGTTGGGATTTTAAGACCCCTTATTTATCTTGATTGATTCTTCCTTGAGTGACTTGTTCTTCCTTCTTTCATTCATCAAAACGTCTAAAGCATTGATTAATTATTATTCAAGATTTAATATTCCTTCTTCATAATATTATTCTTTTGAATCTGTCTGACATGAAGAGCATATTTCTTCTCGTTTTTCTTCAACATATTATTTATTCCAATTGGTATGATCTGTCTTTGCGATAGAATGAGATTTATTGAAGTATAGATTATGTAGCTTATCCCAAAGTTCTTTGGTTGATGAGCACTTTACCACTCCGTCTTTAACAGAATCATATAATCCTCCCAGGATGAAATCCATTGCTATTTTGTTGTTTCTTTTCAATTCCTTCTTGGCTGCAGTCTTTGGTTTCTTTGTAGTAGTGTATCCTGACACAACTGATTTCCAAACATCATACCTGTGTGCTTGTAAAAATGTTTTAATTTTTTTGTTCCACATCTCATACTTCAGACCAATCTGACCATCAAACCATGGTTTTCCATTAACTATGTATCCATTAGCCATGATATCCATGATCTACCTTCCAGTTATTAAACTGATTTATTGAAGGACCTGCTCTAATTCCAATTGTTTGAATATTGAGGGCAGGGGGGTGAATCCGTATGATAGATTTTACCACTTTCAATCACAGTATATATGAACTTCAAATTTATCAACAATATTCAATATTTATCAATTATGAATTCAGTATATCATTGAATCATAAAAAATATCATTCATCAGTGCATAATAAACAACCACATATACATAGTACACAAGAATTTGCGTGAAAACCCAAATGGGGGAAAACCACGAAATGATTTCTTATATATATCAAGAATACATTCATAGGAAGCACCAAATCCCTAATTATGCAACACCAACTGGAAGGAGGAACCAACCCCTTGATTTATAGGCTCCAACCTGAAGGAAGCTACAACTCCCTGAATTATCTAGTTGCAACTGAACGGAGGCTACAACCCCTTGATTTATAGGCACCAACTTGAAGGAAGATACAAATCCCTGAATTCTTCGGCACCAACCGAAAGGATGATACAACCCCCTTTCCTTACCTCGTCTTTCCACCTTGAAATATAAGCGTAAACTCAAACTGTCCCTACTACTCATACTATCACTGCCACTGTCACTAGTACATCAACATGTCACTGTCACTATCACTACCACTGACAATGTCACATAAACCTGTAACTAATGATCAACCAATCATCCAACCTGTCACTATCATTGTCACATCAACGTGTCACTGCAACTATCATATCAAACTGTTACTATCACTGTCACATCAACCTGTCACTGATATACCATCATCAACCAACTATAACCATATCCACTCACATGGATACCAAAACCATCACCAAAGCATGTACATAAATCATCAACCATGTATATCGTCCATGTACATCAACCATGTACCAGAACCTGTACCATACCATTTACATCAACCATGTACCATATCACGTACATTAACCATGTATCAAACTTGTACCATATTGTGCATCAACCATTTACCATATCACTCGTGATATGTCACAATCATGTCATACACCATGTACCATAACTTATCATAAATGAAGTGCCTCAAGCATAACCAAGATAGACAAGATACCAAGATACCAATATAGCTAAGATGTACTTCTAATCAATGTACCGTAACATCATCAAGGTGTACCTCAACATGTACCAACATCACCAAGACATACCTCAAGCATGTTCCACAACATCTAATGCATGTACCTCAAACATTTGTCATAAAATCATCAAGAAGTGCCTCAAACATGCACCTCATTCATGTACCAAGAATATTCCTCACACCATGCGCCAAAGATGTGCCTCAAGCATATACCAATGCCTCAACAATATACCAAATGCATGACCATAACATCATCAACATGCAACCAAGATGTACCTCAAACCATGTGCCTCAAATATATTCCAACATCTATAAACCATGCACCAAGAGATACCATCAAACATGTTCCATATCACTCATGATATTCCTCAAGCATATACCGGACAATAAACCATATGCCAAGTATCCAAGATGTGCCTCAAGGAATATACCAAAAATCACAAGACATGCCTCAAACATGTGCCAACCTTGTAGGATGTAAGCCTTCAAACACATAGAATAAAATACCTTTAGACCTGTATCTGAACTGATACATGATATTTCATACATGCAACTCTTTCTTAACCTCAACCACCTGATACTAGCATCCTCCTTCAAATCTGGTTTAGCTCGGGGGACTAACCCATGCATCATGCGGGGCCTTGCAGGACGAGGGTCATACAATCCGTGGGGGTGTCTCGCGAGGCACCGATAGCCTGACCCATGGGGTTCAACCAAATTAGGGTTTCTTATAAACCCTCACTGTCCTCTATAATCCAGAGACTTCTCCTTCACACCTCCTTCACTTCCTCAAACTCACTACCTCATATTCGCCAAATAGATCAAGTGTGCTCACATAGAAGATATTCAATCAAGTTGTGTGTGTAAGAATGAGATGCTTCTTGAAGTGTTTTTATACTTGTCCATGTGACTTCCTTCCTTAACTCTATGGATAAACTGAAATTTCTTGTTATAAGCATTTTACCCCTTTAATTAATGATTGGTAACTGTTTAGGGGATTCTTAACCATTCTTCGGAGCTTACAACTTTATAGCCTCATAACTCCTCAACCATGAGGATCTACGTGACGTTCCACCTACCATTGAAAATTACATGATGAATACCATCCATCTATGAGTGTGTTAGTTTCATTTACATTGTCCTTCATATCCTTATTCCTCAAACAAACATGCTTCATGACCACACCTCTCGGTTTCTTGTAGACTTCTTCAAATAAGGAGTCCACTTTGGAGACGTATTCAAATGCACCCATCACATATGTTGACATTAATTACAACCACTTTTGTTGACATAAATGACAATCAACTATCCAACAACATCAATGACAACCAATTATCCAACAATTCGTACCTCGAGAATGATACATATATATTGTTTGATATTTGTTTGCAGCTTCATCCTATATCTCTTATTCCAACAGCCTTACATATATGTTTTGTAAAGTGTTTCAACCATCATCTTTTCTTCTGACCTCACACTTTAGGGGGCATATGTTACAGATATATTTGTCGCACTACCAAGTGTCACAATTTCATCACCATGTGGGAAAATTTGTCATGATCCCTAGACATTATGGGGGAGAAATCTATCATTTGAAGGTCAAAATACCATATTTCACCTTAAGTTATTAGCCCTTTTTAAGTATCATCGCTCCCTTGCCCATATGCATAAGAGTATGAACCCTTGTCATTGCTCCTTGCTTAGTTTTAGGGGAGAGATACTATCTCCCCGTGCTCAGTTCTAGGGGAGCGATTAAGTGGTTACAACAAGTCATACCTTATTTTAGAGGTAAGATCCGGGAATATTGAGTTGGTTTGGTCAAGGATTCAAGTCATATGTGTCCTCTCCATCCTAGGAAAATCCAAATCCCAACTTGATAAGCCAAATCCTCATTTGATCCAACCTATTCTCAAATTTTCCTATGGTTGTTATGCCCCGACTCCTATATAATGTAGGTCGTTCTTGGGTGAAGGAGGGGAGGAAGAAATTTAGAGTATCATATTGTTGGTCTTGTTACATTCAAAGGGTTGGAAAGGAGAGCTTGGAGGAGCTATCACAACATCAACATCAAAGTTGTAAGTGCTTCATTGCTTTCCATATAATATAAATCCACATATGCCCCTCATGTTCATGTTTCTTATTGTATGCATGTCTATTTTTGCTTAGTTCATAGATATATTTATTTTTCCTAACATTATATTGTGGAAGAAGGAAGTGGTGTTTTGTCTCTTGTAGGTTTTCTCTTGCACTAGGAGATTGGACATTAAGATCAAGGGTTGGAGAAGCAAGGACAACTGACTGAAAGGAGGTAGGTCATCTCTCCCATTCTCTCATCTTCTCTTCTCATTCTGTTTGTCGGCATATAGAGTAGATTTAAGGGGAAAGTAGGGAACCATTTGTTACCTTATATATTGGATCAAAGAATTCTTGATCTTATTGCAACGAGTGCAATGGTAGCTCATCCCAACAAGAAAGGGAGGTAAGTTCTTTAAGTTTTATTAAAAATTTAATATATTTTAGATATTTATAAGTTTAAATTAATGATGTGTATTGGTTAATGTGTGTCATGTAGAGAAACAAATTAAATAAACTCGATATGATTATTTGCAATCTGAGTGCAAAAGAGATTAAAATTTTTATGGAAATGTTGCAAAGAGAGGAAACAGGTGGATCGAAAAGTAATCAACATGAAGTTTTTCTTTGACTTTTTACTAAAAATAAATTTCTTAACATTAATTGCTAACAAGTTTTAAACACTTGATTTCACATTTTTTAATGTTATATTGATACTGATAACGAGGGAATGGAATCACATCCTAAGAGGACCAAAATTATGAAGGATGTAAATGATGATGACGACTTGGTCATCAATTCATCTGGAGTGGTTCTTAAAGTTAATGAGAGGGGAAAATTGTTTTATAGATCTTTGAGGGACATAATGGAAAGAATTTATAGATGTACTTTCCACTTACAATACAAAAATAAATCCATTGACTCCAAGAATCAAATTATATGTACACTACATGAAGCGTTTCTAGAGCGATGGTCAATGAGACCTGCGAGAATTGCAATAGAAAAAACTTACAATAAGAGAAAAGAATAATTTAAAAGGTATTATTACTAAACATTTTTTTTTCTATAATATGTCCCAATAATTACCAATTTTTTTTTTATTTTATTTCTATATTTACTTTCATGTCCATTTAAAAAAAAATATTGTCATTTTTCATTTTTTAGTAATATTGTGAAAATTCCAAGTGACAAATGAGGGGAAAGACAATACATGTTGGTAGGGATGTCCAAAATAGTGTACAAGGATATGGTAAAAGAAATGAATATAATTGCATCACAGGAGAATGCATCCCAATAACAATGTGCATCAAAGGTATGTGATCATTCATTTATTATTTTATGTACATCAAATTTAATTATCATATGAAATACTATTTTTCAATTGTTTTGTTGTGGAAAAGAAAAAAATGGAACCCAATTAGCACATAAGAGAGGACGATAAGGAAGAAAAGGGTTGATCGCAAAGTTTGTGAGTACTTATGTTTTCGACATTAATTAAGTTTTCATATTTGTTGTTATCTTTGTATTTGAATAATTAATTTACACTATTCCATGGATGTCTTCTAATAGGTGCTAACATACAAAGAAGAGCCAACTGAACAATTGATCAACATTGGGTTAAGTGAGGGTTGTGAGTATATGTTGAAGTATCAAGGTTTAATTGAACAATGTGTAAGTAGCTATGTTTTTTAACTTCCCATGTTTTATAATTAATGGAACAATAAGAAACCTTTATATTAATTATATTGATTATGCTTTGTCATGGCGTATTAAACATGCATGAAACATAGTATGGAGAGGAGCCAACATAAAATATTTTGACACATAGCATGAGGCATAGCTTCGAAAGCATGTGTATGGATTTTGAATCATTTGTTGCTATGGTATACTTTTTTTATTTACGCAATCATGTATATTATACTATATAAACGTAGATTTTCTTATTACATTTTATTTCTATGTTTGTAGATGGAATGTGAATAGTTGGAACATCAAAAAAAATTGAGCAAGAAAATATATGTTTAAATAAACAAAGTACAATGTCGCCTACAACTAATCAACAAATGAGGGATGCACGCAATTCAAGCGACGACACTAGTTCAAGTGATGAATGACAATCAATATAATTGAATGTTATTGAAAGTTGTATGTTTTTGAATATATGTTTGTAAAAATCAGAGAGTTTTCTTAATGTAGTGGACAAAATGTCCCAATTGAATGAAAACATGTTACCAGTAAGTGTAACAATTACATATTGGTTCCATTTTGATTATTGTGGACCTTTACATTGTCCCATTTTGTATGACTATGAGTCTCTTATTCATATATAATAAAATGAGTTTCTTATTTTATTGCATTGTCAAATGTTGTAAAATGTTGCATTGTTGATTAATTAATATGTGAGTGATTTAAATTGTTGCAAATAAGAAAGGTGTAATGTATTGGATAACACATTAATGCAATCATTATATCAAAAAAAAAAAAACATTATTATAAAAAATATTTGATTTTGAGATGATTAACTAAAAATTTGTAAAAACAAAAACAATTAAATAAAATATATACATATCAATGCATTCTTATGAACTCAAAAAATGATGCATGAAATAACATAGAAATTATTTGTGCTGTTTAAGGGTTTATACACACCGATGCATATTAAGCATATTGAAGCATCGATTCATATTAAGTATACTAAAGTACCGATGCATATAACGTTCAATAATATATATCGTTTTAAAATTTTAAGGTGGGCATGTGATAAATACGCACCAGTTATCTAAATATAATAACAACATTGGTGCTTTAAATAACATAAATGCACTGGTGCTTTAAATGTAATAAAAGCACCGATGCTTTAGAACAAAGAATGATGCATACATCTCACCTCGAATATTTGAAATTTTAGTACCTTTCGGTGCACAGGGTAATACAGGCACCGACCTATATGAATTATACAAGTATCGGGACATACATAAAATAAAAGTGCATTGGTATGTTAATAAACTTAGAAAGGTCTGGTGCTACATACACAAACAATGCAGAACCAATGCATAAAAGTTAAAAGAGCACTGATGTTGCATACCACAAAATGGGACTCTAGGGTGTAATAACTATAAACACATTGATGCCTTTTTCATTTTATGTATGCACCAGGGAATTTTATGTAATGGCGCATTGGCATCTTTTTGTTTTATGCACTCACCGAGGCATTTTATGTAATGGTGCATCGATGTATTTTCGTTTTATGTATGCACTGGGCATTTTATGTAATGGTGCACCGATGCGTTTTTTAGTTTTATGTACACACCAAGGCATTTTGTGTAACAATGTGCCGATACATTTTATTTTTAGGTACGCATCGGGGAATTTTATGTAAGGGAGAATTGGTGTGTTTTGAAAATAAAAGAACTAGAAAAAAAACCTCTTCTACAACCTCCACCTGCCCAATGTTTTTTAGTTATATGGAACATCCATTAAAACCTCCTCTAAAATCTCTACAACCAATAGAGGAGGTTGTAGTGGAGGTTTGTTTGAAAATTTTGCCAAATTTTGTAACACTAAGAACCTTTGCAGAAAAATCCGCTAGAAGATATTCTCCTTGTAGTTAAATATGAAAAGATCAATTAATCTTGGATTCCAAGTCACAATCCATCCATCTTTTTCTTGAGAATAGAGAATATTATAGACTCATAATAATGTTGAATAGAGAACAACAAACAGATGTTAAATCCATTTCCCTAAATAAATTAAAGGACATGCACACACCATTGTACTTGTTTCTAATAGGTGGAGTAGGAGCAGGGAAAACCTTCACAACAAAAATGATATTCCAAATACTTATATGAATACATGATGCAGACAATACAACCAATCCTTTGAAACCAAATGGATTGATATTGGCATACACATGTAAACCTACTTACAATGCAAGTGTAACAACAATCCATTCTACATTTCTAATGCATTTCAACAAGTCTCACCTCCTTCCACTTAGCATAGAAATGTTAGACACCTTATTGAAGCTTTATCAGGAGATACAACTTCTCTTCATTGATGAATCTTCTCTGGTTGAAATCCGAATCCTATTCTCCATTGATAATCAACTAACAAACATAAAACATGTACAATCAAAGTACTTTGGAAACATAGGTATGGTACTTTGTGGTGATATCTATCAAGCATAGCCCATACATGATTCCCTAATATTTGAACACCCTACCATGAACATGCAAATAATAGAATATAACCTTTGGAGAGATAGCGTAAAGTGTTATGATTTTCATATTACAATGCGACAAACAAATGAAAAGTTTATTGCAATTATGAATAGGATGCAGAAAATTAGCCAAATAAAAAAATATCTAGAATCTATCAATACAAATTGCATTTGACCTACTCCAAAAGAACCAACATTCCCTTACATGCTTTACAAAAACAAAGATTTGCAATTCATAACAAGTGTATGATATTGCTTATGCATGGAAACAACCTTTAAATCAATGCAATTGATGAAGAGGAAGACAACCATGGTAGTGTGCAATACCATGAACATACAACAACTTTGCCTTTGCAACTTGTCCTAAAATTAAATATGCTTGTTGAAATATATGAATGCAACTATGATTCACAAGATGGTTTAGTGAATGGTGCAGATGGAATAATCAAAGCATACACCAAAAAAGATAAAGGTGATGTTTTGTGGATAAAATTCTATGATCCACATATTGGACATCGCCAAGATACTAGGTTAGCTTCTTTAGATAGAATATCATTTAGCCAAAGTGGATACCCATATTGCACATAACAAAACCAATATTGACAATAACAAAGACAGGTCATTTGAAAATTCGTAAACAATTCCCAATTCAACTTGCATGTGCACGTATAATACGCAGAACACAGGGTCTAACCTTGGACAATGTTGCATTTGATCATGTTGGGATACAAAGACACGGATTAATGTATAAAGTGTTGTCCCATGTAATAAATATAGAGTCTTTGTATCTTTTAAATTTTTTGACAATGGATAGCTTCAATGTTAAAAAAAATATAGTTACTGAGATGCAATGTCTGCGCAACGATGCAAAATGGAATTTAGAATATGATTGGTGGTACATACAATTAGAGTCATGCATCTCAATTCTTCCACTAAAAACATGTAGTTTGTATGCACATATTAATGACATAGTTAGTGACTATGATACATTACAATGTGATATTTTGTGCATTCAAGAAACATATATGGAACTTCCCATGCAAAATGAACAGTTTCGAAGTTTCAATTGCGTATCAAATTGCAATAAACATGGGGTGATGATACTAGTAAAAAAACATCTAGCAACATGGGAGCACATACATTTTGAAAAACTAAATATGGAGGTGCTTGTATCAAGTGTAACAGTCAAAGGATTTCATATTGCAATTATCAATATCTATGCAATGACACATGCAATTCCGAGTAGCATAGTGAATGCCATTGCAAAAGAATTATGCAATTTCCATTAAAAAAATCATAGTCATTGTAGGAGACTTGAATATTGACATGTCTCAATGTACCGAGAAGACAAGAAAATTGGAAAATTACATGGGTAGTCACAATATCCATTTCTTCTTGGACAAAAAAAAATGTACAAAAAACGTTGATTGCTCATGTCTAGTCAAATGTGAACAATGAATGATCCAAAATTTTATATTAAATACATATTGGACTGATCATGATACAATTTGTTTTCTATTTGCAATATGAAATGCATGTAAATCATAGTACACATTGACATGTGACCTCTGAATTACATAGACATTGGAATACATATTGGCATATTTCGATTTTCTTCTTACATATTCACAAACTTGTATTTAATTCTTGTTGAACCAAAGCATGTTTTAATATTCTTATTACATATTTAGAAACTTCTTCTCTCTATGTTGCATCAAGAAATTGTGTTGCAGATGACAAGCAACTAGTATATTATATATTCTACTCATAGAGAAAACAATATATCAACAATTTGCATTGCATTTGCATTTCACTGAAATCCATTTGCATAACTATTTGATTTTTTTTATGTAGAATAAATTGAAACAATCATCAACAATTAAGAAGAAAATAGAAAAAACAAACGAACATGGAACGGGAATTGAAAAGATGCATATTTCTAATTTTATTTGTATTCTTGATTTTCATTTCATTTGTTATTTGTTAATATTTTATATTTAATTTCGTTTTGACATAAGAGTTTATTTTCTTGTTTATTGCATTGTGTGCACCACTTTCATGTCAAAATGAAATAGAGCAAATGTAGGAGAGAAAGAAGCTACAGGTGATATAGGAGAAGAAACTCATGAACAATGTACAAAGAAGAGATATGTTGATAACAATAATGCAACCAACACCTTTGTTTTGGTAAATTATATAGATATGTAGCAATATATATTCATAGTACATGGTAGTGTATATAATCCAAAGTGCATATTGTTGGTGTGCATCTCTCTTATCCCCGATGGGTTGAAGATTTTGGGTTTGTCAATATTTGACCAAAAAAACTCAAAGATGTCCATATATTCAATCTTCAATGGTGCACCAAATAAGTTGTCACCTGAGACGACATGAGATTCACATTAACCACTTAGTCTTGTGTCAAATGTGTACAAACAATGTATTCAAGGAAAATTCTTAGACTTGTACTTATTCATTGATCATTCATTAACACAGTAATTAACATCAAGCACTAACATAGATATCCATTGAACTGAGAAAACACATATTGGATTGCAAAAAGAAACAACACTTTGTATTATTTTCATTTTATGTGAACAATACTTGCAAAGACAAACTAGTACATTTCATAAAATTGTGTTATGTACTATGTGTTGAAATTTTGGTATGCTTGTTTAACCATAGACAATGTCACATCATTGTCACCCAACCATAGGCATTCACATATGCCACCCTCGAGCACACTAACATTTACTTAGAATAATTCTAGTAAGCCTACTCTAGAACCAACAGATAAACCCTAGCTACTAACTGCAACAATAACTCAAGAAAAGTAGAGTGCTCCTTCTCCAAGGATAGCGCACAAGAAAGAGAGTCTCCATATCCATAGAACACGTACCATACACAACTGCAGTAGCTACAGCTGCACTAGTCTTTCAAACTTGCACCATACTTAGAAATAATATCACCAAGAGTATTACCAAGAATGTCACCAAGAGAATCACCAAGAGAGAGACAAAGACCAAGAGATGACAATGAACCCTTATTCCTCCTTGCAGCTCCAGTTGCAACTCTCCACAATATTTGTGCACTAACTGGCTATTCAACTGAGCTAAAACGTCCTCTATTTATATTAATATGTCAAGTGACTTTTCTGGTCGGGCTTACCTGACTTTATAGAAATTATATTTTATGTTTATCTTTTTCCTATGGAGCTGACTTGTATTTCTGGAAGATAATATTCTAAGATTATTATTCTTCTAGGCCGACTTGTCTTCTAGGGTTTTCAAGCATCTTTTTAATGGTTCACTAAGCCATAGGTTACATGTATAGGTTAATACCTCCCATAGGTACCAAAACATCAACACTCCCTCTTAGCTAGGGAGGTATTAAATAATATGTTATTTATGTAGTGGTCTCAAACACATCCATCCATCTCACATGTCATGGGAAAAACTCACATGGTCTTGTAGAACAGTCTATAGGTATCATCACCTAGCCACACAGGTTATCATATGATCAAACATATCATGTAACAAGTATCGCCATCATAGCCGCACATTAGCCATATAGATGGAAAACACCTCCAACACTACTAGTTGGCCTTCCAGCTAGTAACCCCTGATGCTATTGATGAAAATTCTAACTGGGAATCATTTTCGACACTATAGGTCAAAATATAGTTCATACAAAACTAGTAACTCGTCAATTCACATAGAATATGACTCAAAAATTTAACACTCCCTCTTAACGAGGAAAGTATTCCTCTTGTCACGATCATCATCATTCCTCTTGGTATTCCTTTCGTACTAGAGTAACATACCTGCCTACGCTGGAGTACCAACCTATGCTAGGGTAGCATACCAGCCTGTGTCGGAGTTACCAACTTCCATTAGGGTAGTGTACTAGCCTGCGTTAGGGTTACCAACTTGCATTGGGGTAGCATACCGGTCTGCGTTGGGGTTACTAACCTGTGTTGTGGTAGCGTACCATCCTACATTTGGGTTACCAACCTACATTGGGGTAGCGTGAAATCAGGCGTTGGGGTTACCAACATGCACTAGGGTATCATACTAGTCTACGTTGGGGTTACCAACCTGCATTGGGGTAACATACCAGCCTACGTTGGAGTTACCAACCTGCATTGGGGTAGCGTACCAACCTGCATTGGGGTTACCAACCTGCATTGGGGTAGCGTACCAACTTCTGTTGGAGTTACCAACCTGCCTTGGGGCAGCGTACCATCCTGCGTTGGAGTTACCAACCTGCGCTGGGGTAGTGTACTAGCCTGTGTTGGGGTTACCAGCCTACGTTGGGGTAGCGTATCATCCTGCATTGGGGTTACCAACCTACGCAAGGGTAGCATACTATTTTGCGTTAGAGTTACCAACCTGTGTTGGGGTAGCATACCAGCCTGTGCTGGGGTATCTTCCTCTATTGGAGATCTCATCACTTCCCTCTACTAGGGAGCACATCACTTCTCGCTACTGGGGAAAATATTACTTCCCGCTACTGGGGAGCACATCACTCTCTCTCACAAGGGAAAATCCTTATGGACCACACCAATATTGTCTCTGAAGTACTCAAACTTCACTTTCAACAAAGGCTTATTCAACATGTCTACTACATGTTCGTTGATATAAATATACTAGAGAAACTGTCTCGCCATAGTCTTCTCCCTCTTGTTGGGAGAATCCTCTGGACACAAATCAAGCTTTGTACATATCTAGGCTATTTATCTGTAACATGATTGATCTTTTTAGATCAACTTGGAAGTCACCACTCACTTCCCTTCTAGTCTCAGAACCAAGGAAAATACATATATCCCAGTCCTTATGATTTGCTTCTTCCTTGGTCACTATAGCAATGTATATTGAAGAATGGGAATCTTCCCATAAGATCTCATATCTCCTTGAAGCCTCTGAAGCTTCAATCTAGCCTTCTCAACCCATGGCATTTGTCTGTCAACCCTGAAAGACATCTCTCTCTTCCATCTGAATATGAAAGTATCTGAGTCTTCATTCTCCCTTTGAAGCTTGACTCCCTCTGAGTCTGTATAATCTTCAAAGCCATTTGCTCCCTCTATGTGTTATTATTTTCCCTGAAATCTCCTGTGAATGGTCCTAGTGAGGTTGTTCCTCGCTACTGGATCATAAGGAATGAATCCCTATGAACTCTAGCTCCTTCTGAGCTGGTACTCGGTGGGGCCTCCTAACTCACCATCGATGGAGCCATCTTCTCCTCATGATATGGCTCATCAATGTTGCATCTTGCAAAGTTTCATGGGACCACACTGGTCTCTTCTTGGTTACTGTAATGATTCTGGGTAGGCCCTTCAGGCTCTACTAACTCTTCTTGATTTGAGGAGTGATCAACTGCACTAAAGGTATTTTTTCGGTTATCCTTGGAGCCTTATTCTCCTTGCAATCAATCTTCATATGAGATACTCATTATCCCACAAAAGTACCCTTCTTCTTCTGTACATGGATGTATACGGTCGTCTATACAACTTCTTATCTAGATAGTCTGCTCCATGTCTCAAACTAGAGACCATCTAATATTTTTCCTCCTACAACCATCACTATATCTCCCCTCAGATTTATCACTCGTGACCTTCCCGGAACAAGTAAAAAAAGGGGAAAATAGTAAACAAGAATAATACTCTTATAATTAAAATAAGAACGAGAACAATAATCACAATAGCTTCTTCTCATAGCTATTTGTTGTGATCTTCCTGGAACAAGAGCCAAAATAAAAATACAATAATAAGAAATAGGAACAATACTCTTCTAGTGTTGTGATCAATCATTCCTCCAAGGTGACCTCCATGGAATTTATAAAATAACCTACCCAAGACAAGAGAAACAAGAGAAAAAAGTATAATAGCATTTTCATAAGAACATATCTATGTCAACAAGAATAAAATATAATCTCATGGTAAGCATCATATTATTATCAAGATGACCTGCCTAGAAGAAAAACAAGAAGTATCTCCTAGAGGAGATGTTTGTTCATATTGTGACCAAATACAATAATCATTTACATCAATAGTACTCACATGCTGCCCAATATTCATTGTATCTACCAGTAATAGATCCTTTCAAGGATTGTTGTCACAACTAGTAATGTAACAATTAGTAAACTTGATATGTGCAAATTGGAAACTTATTAATTTAATCAATCAAACCTAGAACCTGG
Source organism: Picea mariana (assembly GCA_032191745.1). Lineage (NCBI taxonomy): Eukaryota > Viridiplantae > Streptophyta > Pinopsida > Pinales > Pinaceae > Picea > Picea mariana. The sequence continues at coordinate 132,917 of JASDQU010099862.1, forward strand.
AGTCTTATCTTCAAGAACTATTTTTTTGATTTTATTTTGAGTCTCTCAAGATGACAAGTATTCTCTTCAACCTGTCCCTTGTACTTAAGACAATATTATTTCTTGACATAAATCTGAGTTAGAGAATATAATGCAAATAAACTCTAAAAATCCCATCCTTAATCAATCTAATACTTTGACTAGAGTCAACTTATAACTTTAAATTTGAACATAGGTTACTATGATAATCATAACTTCAATAGATAAAAATAAAACTAGATGTTCATAAGGTTACAACATTTTCATAACAGCTAGAGGCATATGAAAACAATCAAAACTGGAGTGTGTTGTTCCGATGAATGTGTTGGATCTGAGATCCCTCTAGATATACGATTTTAAGATATCCATTCTACTGCTATAACACTCAAAATAGTGATACAGTTTAAATATATATAAGTAGATACCTCCAGAAGCATCGGTAGGAAGTGGCACCATATGACAATGATGACAAGCAATGATGAACCTTAAAACTTCAAAGGTGCTCCAACTTGTAATCTAAATATAGTTGGAGATGCGCTAGGGTAAGGTGCACTAGGACAACCAAATATTAGTCCCAACATTTCACAAAAACTTTCACTGCAACTGTTGCTGAAAATGGTAGTGCAACTGATTCTACAACTAACACTGTAACTGGTGTTGCAACTGGAACGAAGAAACTAGCATGAAGGAACTGGAACTGCAACTGCAACTGGTACTACAGACCTAGGGTTTTATGAGGAAAACCTAGTTTCTCAACTTTAGAAATTTGTAGATTTGATCCGTGGAAGAGATGCACCCAACTTAGGTGACCTTCTTAGTGAGTTTAGTATATGCTCAATGAGATTGACAATGGGCGAAATTGAGGATCTTCCTTCCAATGGTTAGACTGTTACGAAGAAAACCAACTCTGATACCATGTTGAAATTTTGGTATACTTGTTTAACCATAGACAATGTCGCATCATTTTCATAACTAGAGGCATTCACATATGTCACCCCCGAGCACACTAACCTTACTTAGAATAATTTCAGTAAGCCTACTCTAAAACCAACAAATAAACCCTAGTTTCTAACTGCAACGATAACTCAATACAAGTATAGTTCTCCTTCTCCAAGGGTAGCACACAAGAGAGAGAGAGTCTCCATATCCACATAACAAGTACCATACACAACTACAACAGTTGCAGCTGCACTACTCTCTCAAAATTGCACCATACTTAGCGAGAATATCACCAGGAGTATCACCAAGAATGTCACCAATAGAATCACCAATAATGGCACCAAGAATGTCACCAAGTGAATCACCAAGAGAGATACCAAGACCAAGAGATGGAAATTCACCCTTATTCCTCCTTGCAGTTGTAGTTGCAACTCTCCACAAGACTTGTGAAATAACTGGTTATTCAAATGAGCTAAAATGTCCTCTATTTATATTAATATGTTCAGTGACTTTTCTGGTTGGGCCAACTTGACTTTGTGGTAATTATATTTTTTGTTTATCTTTTTCCTATGGAGCTAACTTGTATTTATGGAAGATAATATTCTAATATTAATATTCTACTAGGTCTACTTGTCTTCTAGGGTTTTCACACATCTATTTAATGGTTCACTTGCTTCCAAAATATTCTATTCTAATCCATAGGTTACACGTGGAGGTTAATACCTCTTGCAGCTACCAAAACATTGACACTCTGCTTATTTCAATAATGGTTACATTGCTCGGTGCTATGCACAATCTCTTCCTTTTCTACACACATTGGACCCTATTATAGGATTCCAACACTAAAATTTGGTGCTAACATACCCCCAACACTATTAGCTTTCTTGTCCTTGACTCAATTGGTGTTGTGACATCAATAAAATGTTGTCTTCAATTGTGAGACTTTTGAATGTCAAAATCATATGTCTAGGCTGTCATTACATCCTGACACAAGTATTCAATTGAGTCAAGTCACCCCAAAGGTGATAAATGGATTTGGGATTCATTTTTCTAAGTTCTTGACCTCTCTCTCCTTGTGACCGCTCTGGACCAGTGAAGGCTTAGACATACTTCATCTTGTAGTCTAGGAATCCAAGCACTGACTAGGCTAAGTCCTACAACTAGAACTTGGCCCAATTACTCGAGAAATTGCAAATGATTGACACCAAGTAATCACTCCAACGACCAGTAATATCATCATCCTCTTATTTCATTCATCTTGGTTGATAAAGAGGAAGATGTGGAAAAATACAACTAATACTGGGTGTAGCTCAAAGAATGGGATTGCTGGGTTCAACAAAGGTGTTGATCTATGGTGACACACACAATATGTGTCAATTGAGAGAGTTGGTGTATCACATAAGCTTCGAAGCACAGTTCAAGAAATGGATTGGAGACCCTAGTCATATTTCTCATGAACTATAGGTTGGGTTCCCTTCCCAATAGTTGCACTCCCAAATTCAACCGAAATGAGAAGGAAACATTAGGACTGTAAGTCGTTTGGATGGAACACGAGATATACGAAACCACATGTATAGTGGAAGAAGCCATGGGTGTTGGGACTTAGCATTGGAGCTAGAACTCTTAGGATAAATGGAACTAATGGATGAGTGGCTATTGTAACTTCTCAATTGACAATCGATGGGAGCTCTATTTGTGGATAAATGGAGGTTTCCTTTGAGTAATATGGTCATGGAAAGTGATATAAATAGATGGGAAGATGACCAAAAATATGTGTCATGATGTTGTCATTTTCTGGGTTTCTCCATGCCTCGGTATTCATGTATTGATACACTCCAATTTGTATCTAGGTTCCTTTAATGCTGTGTATAACGAAAATTATTCATCATAATGTTGATGGACCTTGCATAGTGTGGTGTTACAACTTTTTGCATGCATAGTATCTTTGTGATCTTGTTGAATCAAATTACTTGACACTTCGGTGCTGCTAAATGTCATGTAGCCTATGCTAGTGTGCTACCCTTTCTGGTGTCCTATATGCTTCCCATAACTTCGTTTGCTGGCTGAAATATGCTAAATCTATGGACCTATCAACTTCTCTTGTTCCTCTATGTGACCAGAATTGGTCATGTAGTGCCAATGGATTTGGAATTACACCTATTTTCTGCTTGCCTATCTACTTCGTATGCTACAATAGTGTTATGATACACTATTTTCTGCAATTCTTTGATACTTCACAATGCATTCGAACTATGTAGGTCATAGTAGGATTTTGTCTATCTTCCATTCATAAACCCTTTGAGTGGTTGATGCTCCACTGTGTCCAACTTCATTTCTCCTACTTTGCTAATGTGTACTAGAGAAATGGGGCTAATCAATGCATGCACAATGGGGTGCTCCAATGTTATGAACAAATTCCACCTTATCATCAGACATTAACCATTAATTCTCAAAATTTCATTGCATTGTTTTCTTGGTCCCCCAATGTTCGTTGTACCTATGATGTATTTTATTCTTCATCGGACATCCAACTCATATTTGATGGTTTTCAAGACTGATGAAATCACCATCGTGACCCACCATTTCCCCGTGGTCTACCTATGTGGCACCTACGTGTCATTTCCATGTCAACAAAGTTTTGTCTCATGGGTGTGTTTGGCACCTAATTAGGCCTTAATTATGCCAACTAGGGGGATAAAAATGTTTTTCACATGCTTATTATGTCCATGTTGTCTTGATAAAAATGTCAATTATTCCTACCATGAGGGTTAAAAATGTCCAGCGTGGGCTAATTATGCCCTTATTGTCTCAATCTAGACATCGATTATTCCTGCTATGAGGGATAAAAATGTCTGGTGTGGGATAATTATGTCTGCTTTGCCTCCATATGTCAATTAAACATGAATAGACAAGAGATATGGTTGGTAAGTACAAGGATTAATGGATGAACATAATACAAGTTAGAATTTTTCAAGATGTGGGAAGGTTGGACAATACCTAACCCAGATTAGTTGTGATGCTGAATAGGCTATGAGATAATTTCAAGTCAGATGTTGGTTAATGTGACCACTGAAGTCATATGATGGTTGGTCCTGACTGGTACTGCCATGTGCTAGAGTTACCCTTTGTATAATGAAGGGACAATAGTCCATGACATAATAAGTAGCATTTTTAGTGGTTAATTCTGTGTAATTCGAGTGCCCCAGGGGTTTCTCAGGACGTTGAATCCATTTTTGCATTCATAAATGCTAGTTAAAGAACATAAAAATGTGATTTTGCCTAGATTTAGATCACCAGATTCAGGTGAAAAATTCCAATTAAATGTAGAACATTTAAACTATGCCACCATGGGGGAAACTTGGGAAGGATTCAGGTGTTCGACTTAGAGGTCATAGTACTGCACCCATATGTGGATGGTTCCATCAGTAAAAATAACTATGTTTCATCAACGTCGACATTCTAGGAGGTCGCAAGATAGAGAAAGGGGGAGTTTCCAATAGCAGTGGGAGGAACAAAGAAAATGGAGAACATTCTAAGGGGAGGAATCAATGATGCCAATAGTTTCAAGGGAATGCGACAGTACAAGCAGACGAGAGATAAAGTAGTTCACCATAAGAAATATGGTTGGGTTGATCGGGCCAAATGGGTGTTGAAGATGTTTGACCGAGGTATAGGATATCGTGGACGTTTCTTAGCAAAACGACCATAACAATTGGTAAACATTTACCTTTTTGGTATCAATATTGTCCATCCCCACCATAATCGTCTTCCTCAAGCTCATCCTCAATACTTCCCCTGCTCTCTTCCCGCCTAGTAGCGCACCCTTCATATCCATACTACATTATGTATCTTCCATTAGAAATTTTAGTGCACTACCAATTTTGGAACCCATTGGCACTTTAAGTTTCTTCAATGCCCTCCCACAATGGGAAGCTAGTGATTGGATAAAACATCCTTTTGAGTATTGATTGCAGCGGATGACTAGCTACAACAAGGTGGATTGTGCCTCAAGTACTAAGCATCACCTCAAAGTTGTAACAATCGGTTCGAGGACCTATAAATACATGTAAATTTAGTTATGATCCACTTATGTAAGAGATCTATGGGTCATGGTGGTCTCCATGGGGAACATGATATATAAGTTTGTAACAACTGGCTCAAGGACCTATGAATACATGTAAAGTTAGTTATGATCCACTTATGTAAGCGACCTATGGGTCATGGTGGTCCCCATGGGGAACATAATATACAAGGTTGTAAGTAGAGAGATAGAAAAGGAGAGGCTTGTTGGAGATTCCTCGAGAGGAATCTTCATAGAGGACAAAGTTGTAGAATCAGTAGTATAGCTCTCCTAGTTTTGTAATGGACATTGTATTTGTGATGCCTGTCATGTAAATATCCTTCTGTATTTATGAGGAATTAATGGAAGATAAAATATGTGATGTTGGTTGTGATATTTAGTGATTATCTGCAACCTTTAAGTGATCTTTAATTCATCTCTTTAATAATGTCTAAATCTACCTACAATAAACATTTATATTTCAGGTTTTGTTTATGACAAAAAAATCATTATATTGATATTTCTAGTGGAAATGGCATACACATTGACGAGATCCCTTCTACTTTTAATGTTAGCAACCATTACCTTTATAGAATATATCTATCATATAATACTATAACCTATGATTATGACTTTGACTCTTATAATCATCCTTATATATAGGTCACTCTTTAAACAAATAGTTGCACAACTTCATATTAATGCTATGACAAAACCATGAGACAAACTCTCTATAAATTTACATAATCAAAAATTAAAACAAGACCAAAAATCCATTCATCAAAAAGGATGTAAGAGTATCAAATCTATAGGAGTATGGTCCTTAATCTCATGAGAAAGAAAAAAAAACTTCCTTCAAAATGAGTGCTTCCTTTGATAATTGATTAGCTTTGTGATTGAATTGTCGGTAGACATGAGCAAAGGACACCTCTTCAAAACCTATTTTATTTTCGATATTCCTATTGAAAATAGGCCCCAGATCCAAGTTAGAAATTTTACTTTTTATCATTTTCCAAGTCCATCAGAATTTTGAAGTCGCCAAAGACTTGTAGCCTCTTAACCTGCCTGTCCACTGCAACCTTAATTAGGATCTAGATGGCATAGAGTTATGCTCTATTGTTTGTGGCCAAACCTGCCCAATGGTGTATTATACCTTATAATTGAGCTATCCAAGTTGTTAGGGATGTGGTTTATCATAATAGATTTGTTCATGTTATTTATTTTTCAATTACAAGTTTAAAAAGGGTGGTTGTGCAAAAGAGGCAAAGTTTGCCTTGTAATTTGCAAGGTATAAAATGTACTAAGTGAATAAATGAAAATGCACGCCCGAGCTTCCTTGTAGCTCCAAAAGTTGTTTTATAAGTTTTAATATGGAGTTATATAAATGGTAAATTTACCTATGCATCTAACATTCAATTTAAGAATAGGAGAGGTTTCTTTCATGCATCTAGAACTGGGATATCATGTAAATTTGAAGGTAAAATTATCTCAATCTCATATGCATGCCCTAGTCTCAAATTTGCATGCCCTAGTCTCTTAAACTACCCAAAAACTCTGTGAAACCGGAGATTCTGGGTTAGATCCCCAATGGAGTCACCAATTCTGTTGTTGGGAAATAATACCCTATGGACTAGCAAACTAGGGCTAGGCTTGCATGCAGATTTTGACCGTAAAGAAATGACCTTTTAACCTACCACCCAAAACTTAAACCCCTCTTTCACGATACATGCATGGAAAGGAACTACTAACCCTTTTATTGATGTTTGGTGTAGATCCTCCGTTGTGCTCTTGACTGCTTGCTTGCGCCGCTTCTTTCAAAGTTATCCTGCAATTAAAACACACAACCACGCATGCATGCTACTTTTCTACTTGAGGGTTAGAAATTAAGCATAAATTACACAAACCACATATAACTCATGCATTGGGACGGGAAAAGTATTCTTTTATTATTTTCAAAATGAATCAACTTACAATTGTAGTCGAGATCCTGATCCTGGGCTCCTTCTCTTCTTTTTTCCTCCAACTGCTTTGCGTTAATTCCCCTTAGGCTCGAGGAAAGGCTAAAGGGTTGGGACAATGGATTCGGCAAATGGGTAGAGTTTCTTCGCTATAATTTTCCTCCTCCAAATAGTACCCCTACCCCTTCTTTTATAGGCTAGAAGGAGCTAGGGTTTTGGACGAACTCTCGGCCATGCATGGCTGGGAGTTTTAGTTAA
>JASDQU010099862.1:140199-156911 GCA_032191745.1 Picea mariana
TTTTATAGGCTAGAAGGAGCTAGGGTTTTGGACGAACTCTCGGCCATGCATGGCTGGGAGTTTTAGTTAACTGACCCATAGCTTTTTGTCCCGTCGACAAATTTCCTATTTTTGTGTTTTGTTAGGTAAACGAGGGTTGTATTAGGCCTGCCAGCATTCACACGCGTGCTGTAGTAGGCCTGCCAACGTTCACACGCGTGCAGTAGTGGGTTAGGGAGCGTGTGCCTTTACCTAAGAGGATTTTCAAAGAGGTTGTTCAGTAGATGTTTTGTCAATGAAGGGATATGAGTTGGCTTGATGCCAGGTAAGCATGTGTGGTGCAATTTAGGGTTATAACAGATGCCCCTTAATGTGTGAGGTCAGAAGAGCATCTGATGGCTGAAATACATTACCAATCTTTTACCAATCTGTGCTGATATGCTGAATGAGTGAGCCCAAGGATCAAGAATCAGGAGGTGCTGTCTGCAAAATAACAAATGTGTCACCGAGGCGGGGATACCCATGCTTGGGATAAAATAGAACCATGGCTACCAATGAAATGCATTGTAGATCCATGTCAAATAACTATAAAGAGTAGTCGCGAACAATACACAGCGGAGCTACATCTCGAAATCAGAAAGATATACATATAGAGTATCCATCTCCCAGAAGCTGATTCGGCCTGATGGCTATTCTTCAGAGCTCGAGCAACAACTTCAAAGTCTTCTAAAACTCGGGTAGGAGCGTAATATGAGTGTACGACTGCACTACCCAGAGGTCTTCGATGACTCGTCGGTTATGGACTTGATAATCTTGATGATCGGACTGAAGGCTTCAGTGATTTCGAACAAGGACTTGATTGGACGTTCAGGATGGCCGGGTATGCGGACAAGAGACATATTGCAGAGGGGCCGACTCAAGCTTAGTGACAAACTTCCCTTGGACAATAGCACGACAAGTGATAAGACTCAGAGAGAATATCTGTTAATCATAAGTCTACGAAGCAGGAGGCAACACAAACTCTCCATATGTTTGGAAGAGTAACCAAATGGTGGAGGACACAACTCTATATAGCGAGAAAAAGCTTCCTAAGGTCATACTACATCCCATAGTCTGATGATCAAACGGACATATGTGCTTCATCCAAGGGAGACTCATTATGCTGCCAATAAATAAAATACTTTTCCCATCCTCTTTTTGGGGTATATTTGATTTTTTTGTTCTTTTTGATGATTTTGAAAAAGAATAAAGGAATATTACGTTACAATGGAGGAACGAGTACTACAAACATACAAGCTCAAGGCACAAGGACAAGACTGATGTTCTGGTGAAATTATACTTGGGAAAAATCCTCCAGCAGCCAAAGGTGTTAAGACGCAAAAGCAAACTGTTACAAGGTTGATGGGTAAGGTATGCGAATGCGGTTGATAGAACACACAATGGTAACGTCCTTCGATGTAAATTTAACGAGCCCAGAGAAGGGAAGCTTGGTCATTTTTCATATTTAGAGAGTCCGAAAAAGCATAAAAGGAAACTCCAATGGGGTACCTTTTTCGTCAATAGTCTAGTCGGTTCGAAAAAGGGAAAAACTAGAACCGATTAGACGTCAATTCAAAACCATTTTAATGAGTGTGACAAGGACAAGATCACTTGGCGATTTTTTCACTTTTAAGGAGTCTGAAAAAAGATTAACTATGGACTCCGTCAGGAATATTCTTCTGGACCAATTTAACGAGTGTGAAAGAATAAGGTCACTCGGCGATCTTTTCAATTTTAGGGAGTCTGAAAAGAGCTTAACTATGGACTCCGGGGGGGTTTCTTTTTCGTAAATTTAGTTCCTCAGGCCCGAAAAAGGAATAAAATTATAGCTGAGAATACTCTTCTAAAGAATGGGAATTCGATAGAGAATACCTTTGTTCGTACAGTTGATTGTCCGGACCAAAAAAGGGGTAAACTACCGCCGGACAGACGTGACTTCAAATTTCAGTTTAACGAGCGTGAAAGGTCACAAGATCGCTCGACAATCTTTTCATGTTTAGAGGGTCTTAAAAGGGCTTAAAAGGAGACCCGTTATGTTTTGGGAGTCTGGTGGGTAAGGAAAAGAGTGAAAAAGACCCATGCAAATGAGGCTCAAACTCGTATTCAGGAAAGACTACACGGACTCCTGAGCCTACAATGTTGTTAAAAACGGCATGGACACCATAATGCAACCAGGACCTACCTAGGGCATCCATGTTGTGGTAAGCTCTACCACCAAGTTGCGACACTTCTAGAGCAGATATGACGGTTCTGTGTCACAACTAGGTGGGTTCGATCCTATAGCATAAGAAAAAGCCAACAAGATGCAAAAGTTGGGGCGATATCCTAACCTATATGTTCAAGTGGATTTTTGAATTTTTTTTTTTATGGATCGTCAATATATTTTTATTTTTTTTTATTTTTTTGAAACTCAAAAAAAAGTGTCCCAATACCTGCTCAAATCCCTCCCATATAACTTCTGGATCACTCAAAATGGTTTTTGGTATAAAGAAACTGATAAGGGGGGGCAAAAAAGTGACAAAAAGAGGCCAAAAGTCTATAAATAGAAGTTGGTAGCTCATTATCACCATTGCTGATTTGGAAATTGACTCTGGAGCCAAAACACCCCCTTTTCCAAAGATCGTGATTTCGGGAGCTACAGTGGACGAAACAGACTTCTGCTTGGACCAAGTAAGTACAAACTCCCTTATATAGCTATTCAATACTTCCATTTTTAGCATTAAGTTTATTTTGGGGGTGGGCGTCAACCTCAAAAAGGTCGGACCTAGGTAAACGCAGGCTGTCCAGGGACAACCTACAGGTACCCGCATGCAGAGCAAATCCTGCACGCGGGTACCCGCGACTGTCACCTCGACAGGCCGTGTGTACCCCCCCCCCCCCCCCNCAGGATGTATGTCCAGTGGAGGGAAAGGGAGCACGAGGCCTCTAATGAGTTAGTGGCTGCAGATCCGAACGTTGTGGCCATGCTGACACAGTGTGGGTTGGTGAAATTCTTTTTATGTCCATTCATGCGCGTGCAACCAAGGCTACTGAATGCCTTGATTGATTACTGGCACCCTGACGCAGAGGTGTTCATGCTAGAGGGGCAATCCTTGGTGCCCACCACCGAGGATATTTACTTTCTGACTGGCCTCTCAAGGAGAGGGGAACCAGTCAACTTTCAGACTTTTCCTGCGGGGCCGAGCAAGGTATCAGAGCTGATAGATGAGTACTGTGAGGCTGGGACCGATCATAGAGGTTCCTCGGTACCTGTTAGTAGGATTACCAGCCTCACCCTACAGACTATTTTATTGCTCATTGGACGGATTACTGGCTCAACAGTCGTGCATCAGGCTTCGCGCGCACAGATGAACTGTGCAATCCAGTGCATGAATGCACAAATTTTTGATTGGAGTACCAAAATGTTGGAGTGCACGAAGAGGCAATTGACAGATTGCCGATAGTGGACACATAGGAACTTCGGGTTTGGGACTATCCTATGTTCATTCTTTTTCGAGAGAGTTCTGTGTTTCAGTCCTCGACTGACAGTACGAGGACATCTGGCCACTTTCCCCGCAGTATGCATATGGGCAGTGTTACTGCCACGACAGGGTGGTGGAAGGACTGTGGAGGCCTTCAACAATGAATTTTTTGCTTGGTTATCCTGACAGATCCCGGCTATAGAGGACTACTCATATGCGGGGATCGACTTCTCCAGAGATCCAGCGATACCAGTGCCTCCTGGTGAGGAGCGAGGGGAGATGGGTAAGTCTCCACCTATATAGTTGTTTTTTTGTTTGCATATGTAATTTTTATGTCTTTTTTGATATATATATCATGTTTTTGTATACCAGAGTTTTTGATGGGTGAACTTTTATTGCATGCAGATGTGGCACCTGTGCGACCTGCCGACTATGCACGGAACAGGCGTCGCGCACGGCCAGAAGCCGCAGCTGTCGCCGCTGGAGGAGCAACAGTAGCAGGGAACCTCCCAGTAGAAAAGGCCGAGAGGGTCCTGAGGCAAATTGAGTGGAACTTTACTGCGCTCACTCGCACAGTTCCCATGGCAGAGATAGAGGACCTGTCTCCCTCCATGCAGACTCATGTTGTGGGGGCACCTCGGACATGGGTCCGATTGTTTAGGTGTTTAGCCCAAGCTGTACATGATTATAATAGGGCCCATAGGCCCTGAGTAGACTTTAGACTTTTTATGTGCCATGAGCACTTTGTTGTATATATTTTTTGAGGGCATAAGCCCGGTGACTCGTTATGGTTCCCACTTTTGAGGCACTTGCGCCCAGCTATGTACTCTGAGGATTTTATGATGTTTATATATAGTTTTTTTTATCTCTTTTTGTGTCTTATGGATTATGTGTGCAGAAAGTACTTACATGTTTATGTCCATGATCTTTTTATATGTGGGTAAGATGCCAATCTAAAATGTGATTAGCTAGAGTATCTGTGAGTTGGTTTAATCTCCTAGGAACATGAAAATATGTAATATAATCAAAGTTGCGTTCTAAGAGACGTACCCTAAGGAATCGTCGGTGTAAATTTGGATCATGTACCCGGTATAGTCTGTTTAGCTATGACACAACCAATTGAGCATCTAGATAGACCTGGAGACAAGAGATACCCAATGACAAAGCGTCACGAAGCAACTCAATAACTGCACTATACTCGGCAACATTATTTGTGGTGTCACCCAAGCATATACCTCCGGAAGATAACAACTGACCCTGTGGTGTAAAGATTACCCAAGCTACGGAGGCAAGCCTCTGCGTGTGTCGACTAGCACCATCTGCATACCCAACGAACACCTCGGACTCACTTGAAATCTTCCATATTGACGAAAGATAACATCAATGACATGTCCATAACACTTTTTAAAAGAAACGTAAAAAAGTAATAGTACAAAGACTATACATATGTTACAAAAAGTTACCCACGGTGACCTCTCTATGAGTAATACTTCTTGAAGTAGAGCCCATTTCTAGGCTCCGCCAAAGCATTCCCTTCAAAATCGACCAAACGATAAGCACCCTTTTTTAAAATCTCCTTAATAATGAAGGTTCCGAACCACATGGGTTTAAACTTTCCTGCCCCCAAGGGGGTCTTTATCTTGGTCATAGACCAGGACAAGGTCGCCTTCAGAAAAAATCCGAGGACGAACGGGCCTATCATATTGACACTTGATCTTATGTTTATGAGCCTCTTTGGACAGGGCTGCATCACGACGCTGCTCATCAAGCTGCTCAAGGTGTACTAATCGTTCTTCAAGTGGAGAAGTGTCTGGCAATAATTGTACTGCCAATTTCAGAGATGGTATTTGACATTCGATGGGCAAGCTTTCCTCCAGCCCGTAAATGAGTTGGAAAGGTGAGAAACCGGTTGAAGTCTTAATTGATGTTCGGTAAGCCCATAATGCCGAGTATAACATCAAATACCAGTTTGACTTGGCTGAGTTGATAGTTCGTTGTAGAATCGTCTTAAGAATTTTGTTTACAGCTTCCACCTGCCCATTGGCTTGGGGGTAGTAAGGTGATGAATGTTCTTGCTGTAACCCAAGCTTTGATGTTAATTCAGACATCATTTGATTATGAAAGTGACTGCCATGGTCAGTGATAATCTCTCTCAGGACGCCGAACCTTGCTATAATTGGTTGAATAAGAAGAGAGCTGCAGTCTCTCCATCATCTTTAAACATCAGCATAGCTTTGACCCACTTAGTGAAGTAGTCGACAACTACGATGATATAGCGATGCCCCCTTGCTGACGGGGGGTTGCATGTAGTGTAATCAATCCCCCACTTAGTGAAGGGATCAACTGTGATGACAGGAAACATAGGAGCTGGATGTGCCCTCGTCTTCCGAGAGAAGAATTGGCACGGATGGCACTTCTTGACCGACTTGATACAATCTTTGATAAGTGTGGGCTAGAAGTAACCTGCTCGTAAAATCTTTTGTGCTGTTTCCAACCCAGATAAGTGACCGCCACAAGCTCCTGTATGACAATTGTTGAGCACTATGACGACCTCCTCATGAGTGAGACATCAACGCAAGACGCAATCTACACCTCTCCGATACAACATATCATCGAGTATGAGATAGTTCTTAGCCTGATGGCATATCCGCCGACGCTTGTAATGAGAAGCAGAGGTGGGGCACTTCAAAGTCTAGAGATAGATCAGTATATCTCCGTACCAGGGGTCTGAAGATTCAATCAAAAACATATCCCCCCGGATAGGCGATTCCTCAGGCACAACGTCACCTGACACAACCAGAAGCTCCGAAATAAGTTCTGCGAAGACCAATGACTTCTTGGACTTTGCTGCAACGAAGTCTAAGTCAAATTCTTGGAGGATGACCATCCATCTACTGATTTTACCGTCGATAACTCATTGTGTCAACATATACTGGAATGGATTCACGATAGCAATGACGGTGGTCTTGCAAAACAGAACATAGTGACGGAATTGTTGAACAGCATGAACTGCTGTTAACGCAAGTTTTTCAAGATGGGAATAATTAAGTTTCAGTCCTACGAGGCCTCGGCTCAGGTAATAGATCATGTATTCGAAAAATGAATCGTCTTCCTGAACTAAAACCATGCCTATAGTTGACTCTACGACAGCCATATATAATAAGAAATCTTTGTTATAATTAGGTGGCCGTATCAGAGGTGCGGTTGTGAGGGCGTGTTTTAATGCGTCGAAAGAGCATTGAGCAGTTTCGTCCCAAAAAAAAGGAACATCTTTCTTAAGTAAACGCATAAAGCCCTTGGTGATTTCGGCATAGTTGGCGATGAAGCGTCGTAAGAAGTTCGCCTTGCCTTGAAGACTTTGAAGTTGTAAGATTGTGCGTGGGGGGGGCAAATGGATTATTGCCTCCACCTTAAGAGGATCCACCATGATCCCTGTTGTTGATACGATGAAACCTAACAAACGTCCTGATGTGACGCAAAAGATTCACTTGTTGGGATTCAAGTGAATCCTGAAGTAGCGACAGCATTCGAAGATTAGTCTGAGGTGTGTAGGATGATCCTTTCACTTGCGAGAGTGTGATGCTAAATCATATAGATAGGCCTAGACTATATGTTTGAGGTCATGAAACTCAAAAGACATGGCCCGCTGGAAAGTGGCTCCAACATTATTGAGGCCAAAAGGCATCTTACGATAGGTGAATGTACCCCACGGACAAATGAATTCCATTTTGTGTTGGTCCTCAGGTTTTATTTGGATTTGATTATAGCCTGAAAAACCATCCATGAACGAAAAGGCTTCACAATCGGCACATTCATCAATGATCTGGTCGATGAATGGGGTTGGATAATTATCTTTTGGACATGCCTTGTTCAAATCACAAAAAATAGTACATACACGAATCGTGCCTTGTTTTTTATCGACCGGCATGGGGTTTGGCACCCATTGAGTCAAATGAATAGGGTAAATGAACCCTGCCTTGAGCAATTTCTCAACCTCAATCTTAATGGCTACTGCTTTCTTAGGATTAACTGGACGAATTTTTTGTCGGACTGGCTTGGCATCAGGATACGTTGTGATTTTATGTTCAACTATTTTCGGATCGATACCTCACATTTCCTCATAAGACCAGGCAAAAACGTTGCGAAATTCTTTGAAAAGATCTGTGTAAATTTGAACCTCTTCGGGGGAGCAATCCGCTCCGACGAATACATTCTCCATGACGCCAGGGTTTCGAGAGATGTTAATAGGTATGGTTTCAGTGATAGTTTCCACATTCCCCTCAGCATAAATTTCCTGTGTAGCTAAGAGGTTAATAGGACACGAATGATCTCCTGTCATGGTGATAGTGAATTCTCCGGCCTCGATTCGGTGTAACTCTAGGAGGAAATATGATCTGTGATGAAGATCTTCCCAAGGTTTGTCCGGACTAGTCATTGCTTCGATTACTGCTTCGTCAGAAGGCAAGACTAAGTCTAACGAATCGTTGGTAGCAAGAGAACCCTGAGCCCAAATAGGCTCTAGAAGTGGATCCAACTCTTGTGCGGGAGTCGGATCTAGGTTAACTGAAGCTTGCTGGACTAAAGAGTACGCTACTTCAGCGGCCGACAAGGGCATGGACATGCCAGAGTGCCCTGTCTCATCCATCCTGGCTGATGGGGAAGGAAGAATCCACGGATCCTCAAAGTAAGTCGTGCGGAATGACGAAACGTGAAAAATCTCAGCCTTGTGGTGACTAGATATAAACTGGACATCATTTTGAGGAGGTGGGTAATCGAAGGTACCCATCAAGGATGGGCACAACCCAAATCCTACGTTAATGACACCAGGCTGAGGATTATCAATCATGGGAACCGTGGATGCCCCCAAAGCTGGGTCAGGTCTAGAGAAGGACAATTGATCAATGGTCACTATCCAACCCTCATGTGGAAACAACAAGACTCAGAAAACTGTAGCGACCACAGCTTGCATAGAATAAGTCCAACTCTGACCTAACAAGAGGTTATAGTCGAGGGGAGCATCGACTACCTCTACTTTGACGCACACGGTCTTCCCTCCTAGCTGCATAGGGAAAGAAGGAATGATACCATGTGGTCGGAAAGAACGACCGTCGAACGCAGTGAGGAGAGTAGGTGATGGAGACAAAGCAGGTTGGCCAATGGCCTTCCAACATGTTAACAACATAACGCATGTCGAGGTGCCCTCGTCGACCACCGTGTGAAAGATATTGCGTGTAAAAGTTTTCGTGGGATGAGCCACTGCTATCTGAAATGCTACGTGGTAAGGCAGACGAGGTTTTAAGTCGATCGTATCTAGCATGATGGTACCCGGGTTACAAGTCTCAGTAGAGCCTAAAGAAGTTAACAAGGCTTTCCTCTGAGCAGGGTAGCTTTGGAGGACCTCCAAAGCAGACATCTCACAAGGGGTTTGTGATAAATCTTCCACCATAGAGTAGATCTGGGCAGCCCTTGCGTTTGGGTTGTGAGAAGCTTTCTTAAATGCACCCTTTGGAATGTGTGTCATTGTTTCACCCAACGTATTCTCGATCTGTAGAGGAAGAGATGGGATATCAGCTTCTTTTCCCTTCTCAGAGGTGCTTGGTTTACTATAGTCATGCACTCTAGTCATTATTAAAGCATCACCCCTAACCATATATACGTTCGCGGATGAGGAATTGTTGGGTGGAGGGCAGGTTTCTTGGCTGCCCCCTTCTGCACTTGTAGAGGCTTGAGTTAAATTTTTCCCATGCTGAAAGGGATTAGTCAACACGGTTTGCTGTTGTTGCATGAAAAACTTTTGGGCCTCTGCAAGTCGAGGACAAAGATGGGTCGGGTGGTCTTCTGCACATAAGTTGCATGGATACCTCACCTTCCGTTTTTCGGTGGTGCCCTCACCAGCATTATCAGTGGGTTTTTTATCCTCCTTACTCTTTTTGCGTTATTTTTTCTTCCCTTCAGGCTGCTGGGTGGCCTTTGGGTTAGTCGTCTGCACGGAGTGTACTTCCGACGTTTGGGTAGGAGGAGCAGCCAAAGCAGTACTCTGGCTGGCTGCTGAGTGTTGTATAGATAACTGTTGCAATTGTTTTGTCAATTGCTCAGCGGGCTTGGTTTGTGCTAAACCAACAATACCATCGGCATGTGGTCCAACTCTCTGTCTAGTTTTATCCAGTATCGATCGTGGTGCATCCGGTAGGATGTTGTATAATAAACCATACTAATAATAGATGAGCTCAAACTGTTGACCCTCATGATGGCATCTTCTTCGGAGAAAACTCCTGAAGTCGCGACGTCTTTGGATAATTGTGGGACTAAAGACTTAAGGGACCACTCAAGCAGGAATGCTGGTGGGACTAGTACTTTGATTAGACTCTTTCGACGTCACCACTCTTGGATATGATCAGAGATATGGTTCGTTTTCGTCTGTTCGAAATTGGCAAGAAGCTCTATTCCAGCGTCGTATCTCACAGGTAACTGGAAATGGTTAAGGAAGGCCATCGCCAGTTCGCCAAAAGAAGAGTATCTTGAGCGATCAAGCTCGATGTACCATTTCGCGGCACTCCCGATAAGAGTGCGTTGAAACAATCGCAACTGGACGGAGTCATCTCTCAATGAATTATATGAACACCAAAGATGAAAAGTAGTCACGTGATCACCTGGATCTTCGTTAGGCTTGGCCTCGAACTTTGGGATGTCCGAAGGCAACTTTGTTGGCATAGGAGGCCAACGTGGATCGTGACAAATAGGATCATTTAACAACCTTGTCAAATCTGGCAAGTGTAACGTCGCCAGGATGGGTAGTTTGGGTTGCTGCTGATAGCATGGGAAAAAGGGTCCTGGAGTTTGACTGGCACCAGGTTGCCAGAAAAATTTTGGCTGCTGGCCCGGATTCTGGTAGAAACCATGGCCCTGACCAGCGTAAGGATTTTTCATCTATGGAGACATCATTGGCTAATTCCCCATAAAGGACATAGGATGTTGGGCATTCATCGTGTTTGACGGACTTTGGGAAGGATTACCCCATTCCAGTCCTGATGGGAGAGGCATAGAAGTCTGTCCAGGGTTCCATTGACTGTGGAAATAATTACCCCAGAACGACTTTCCAGAGGAGGGAATGGATCCTTGTCCTGAGTTCCAAAGTCCTGCTATATGTGCCCCCGGCGCAGGAATAGTACCATGCGCCGGAGTAGACTGTCCAAAAATGGGATTGCCCCCAGACAGGAAAGCAATGGATGCAAAAGTGTTGTTACCAAACGTCCCGTTCCAAACAAACGGTGACGAACCAACCGGCATAGTTTGTGCAGGTGTTCCTTGACTCCCAGCTCCAAATGAACTCGTGTGTCCAGGCTGCCCGACGGACTACTGATGCAGACCACCAAGCGAAGGGGACGAAGGAGAGATATGACCTCCAGCGTAAGGAAAGGCGTTAAAATGGATAGGAATGCCCCCAAGTTGACCTTGCAGAGGAGCGGTAAAGCTCCCTGCCCCCAGATCCAAAGTCTGTAAAGTGGAGTGAGTGAGTGCATGACTTGTGCCTGAACTAGGCATACCGTATGAAAACAGAGGGCATGTCGCACTAGGTGTAAAGGGATTTGTGGCCGCCACGATAGATGGGATCGATCCACTGTGCGACGTAGTTGCGGCCGAGACCATGGTGGCCCGAACTGACAACGACAAGTTAGGAGATGCTTCTCCTGTGGTAGCAATGGTGGTGGGAATGGAAGAATTCCCAGAGGAAGTAACAACATTTGGTTCCATCACTATGTGAGGCACTGACAGGCGTTCGTAAAATTGGATTGGTACAATAACCGACGACCAAGTATCAATGGTTGGGGTTTCAACCGAACCAAGATTGGCGGTTGATTCCTCCGTGAGTTGTTCGGGCACAATGGTTTGTAACCCGGTTGCTTCGAAAGACCCTTGTTGGTCTAGCTTCCACCTTAATGGTGGCGGGGGTGGCTCCAGTATAACCGGTGGCAGGCCCAGAAGCCTTCGTGACCGGCGGAGCTCAGGATCCTCCACTGTGTGAGAAGATCCAAGACACGCTAAGGTATTCTACATGTTCAAACAGTAACAAACACTAAAAAAGAATCCCCTAAGAGATAACACAAGCAATCACTAACTATTTTGAAGAACCGTTACAACAACCAACACTAGAGCAATTTACCGGTGCAAGTGCAACTCGAAAACGGAAGCACCCTCCAGGTATACTCTGCAAAGCATGGCCCGATGTCTGTCCTAGGTATCACAGTATACCCCCGCAATCACCTGTGTATGTCCCTAAAAAATATTGGCAACTAGTTTTCCAGCACATGAACAGTCACCAGGCGGGTACAGTCGATAGTCGGGTAGACCACAATGAGCAGGGTATCAAGCCCGAAACCTGTCAAGGGTATCGAGAGAAAATGGTCCGGAAGACAACTGAGGACCTTGAACGGATTAGAGACCCACGAAGCCCCATGGCAAATGCAAACGACGAAATCCCAAAACAATCCCTCGATATGTGTTCTCCACTACGCTTGGTCCGGCTTTGGAGGGGTTATCTCCGCTACCTTTCCTTATGCAACCTTGTGTTTATCCCCTGTGTTAGAGGGGGGTCCTGGATAACTTCCATGAAACTGGACTTCTACACTCCCTATCACAGATTCCAATGTTTGGTTTTGAGTGGCCTTGGAGAGTTTCCTCTCCAACCTAATCCAAGGCCCTAGTCCTGAACTAGTGTATGAACCCTACAAACAAAAAGTCTAATAGATTTTAAATTAGTGTTGCTTTTATGGGATTTTTTACGTCACGGGGTATGAAGGTGAAACTGATGATGTGTAAAGACTCAAAGAAAAAACAAATGAAAAAAGATGGAAACAAAATGCTTTTACTAAATGAAAAAATCAACAACTTTTCACACAAGAAAGACTTCTTTTGTTTTCAATTTTTCTAAGATTTGATGCATCAAACATAAAGGAATTTCTCTCGACTACAAGCTACTTATGCTCTAAATGCACTGCAAAAATTTATGAACAAAAGACTTCTTCCTAGCTATTCATGCAGAAACACAATCTTCCAACAAAGAAGAAAATGAAAAAGAAATATATTTTTTATTTATTTAAGTGCTAAATGAAGCAACAAAGGGAAAATGCCGACAAGCACAAAACCAAGAAAGAAAAACAAAATTATGGCATAACGCACAGATCGCAAGGAATCAGAGCAAAGATACACAATGACAATCAAGAAAGCATAGACTCCTACGCTTGTCTAAAAACCATAAAACAATTTTTTTTTTCTTTTCTATCAACTATCCAATAAGAAAAAACAAGCTAAGGGTAAGAGGCCCTAACCTACTGACTGTTCAACCCTGGGCTCAAACGCCTGAGAGGAACACTTCTTACCACAAGAGGGGATGACTGCCCCACCCTGATTGAAAAGAAACCTATCAAGCACGCCTCTGTCACTGAAACAACACGCGTGCAAATGCGTGCTGAGCTACAACAGAGCGCATGTACCCGCGGTCTGCACTTGCACAGGTCGCGTGTATGTATAAACTACAAGAAAAAAAGAAACACAGGCAGTCTAGACCAGGAAGAGGCCTTTGGTATTGATAACCAGAGTCTCTTGAAGGCTTGGATGCTTCTTCTTAACATAAAAGAAAAATAATTGCAAGGAATAAAAAAACGAAATAAAGCAAACTGAGACAAGACTATGAACCAGCAAGACTCAGACAGGATCCAAAAATCCCCCTGAGAATGTATAATTCTGACAGGGAAGAGGAGGACTACCTCTCAAGCTTTCTGACTCCTACACACTACTGAAACCTCTACAGCTAGCGTTCACATGCTAGCTGCAAGAGATTAGGGCACGGGTTACACATGTGCAGGCCTTCTGCAGGCCGCGTGTACCTCTGTGTGTCCCGAAAAATTGTCGTCAAGCAACAGTCAAGGAAAACTGGTATAAAGAATCAGGTTCCCTGCTAGCTCAGGCCTTACAGAAAAAAGACAGGCAAAGAAACAGAAAATCTAATCTCTTAAACTACCCAAAAACTCTGCGAAACCGAAGATTCTGGGTTCGATCCCCAGTGGAGTCGCCGATTCTGTTGTTGGGAAATAATACCCTATGGACTAGCAAACTAGGGCTAGGCTTGCATGCAGATTTTGACCGTAAAGAAATGACCTTTTAACCTACCACCCAAAACTTAAACCCCTCTTTCACGATACATGCATGGAAAGGAACTACTAACCTTTTTACTGATGTTTGGTGTAGATCCTCCGTTGCACTCTTGACCGCTTGCTTGCATCGCTTCTTCCAAAGTTATCCTGCAATCAAAACACACAACCACGCATGCATGCTACTTTTCTACTTGAGGGTTAGAAATTAAGCATAAATTACACAAACCACATATAACTCATGCATTGGGACGGGAAAAATATTCTTTTATTATTTTCAAAATGAATCAACTTACAATTGTAGTCGAGATCCTGATCCTGGGCTCCTCCTCTTCTTTTGTCCTCCAACTGCTTTGCGTTAATTCTCCTTAGGCTCGAGGAAAGGCTAAAGGGTTGGGACAATGGATTCGGCAAATGGGTAGAGTTTCTTCGCTATAATTTTCCTCCTCCAAATAGTACCCCTACCCCTTCTTTTATAGGCTAGAAGGAGCTAGGGTTTTGGACGAACTCTCGGCCATGCATGGCTGGGAGTTTTAGTTAACTGACCCATAGCTTTTTTTCCCGTCGACAACTTTCCTATTTTTGTGTTTTGTTAGGTAAACACGGGCTGTAGTAGGCCTTCCAGCATTCACACGCTTGTTGTAGTAGGCCTACCAGCGTTCACACACGTGAAGTAGTGGGTTAGGGAGCGTGTGCCTTTACCTAAGAGGATTTTCAAAGAGGTTGTTCAGCAAATGTTTTGGCAATGATGGGATATGAGTTGGCCTGATGCCAGGTAAGCATGTGTGGTGCAATTTAGGGTTATAACAAAAAGTGCCAAATTGTTAAAGTTGGTTATATTAAATTGCACACCCAAAGTTGGCTAAGGATCAATAATTTAGGATTTAAGTTGTAAATTGATCATTCCAATATGTAAAACCTATTTGTACAATTAGTAATGCATTTACACTCCAAAAATGATGATTTCTATGCACAAATATTCATGTCATTTTGATGAATCAGAGGATGGCGGGTTAGGAGATAAACCAAGTTCAGTTTTTCATTAAGAATCATAAAATACTCTTATGTGCAAAAATAGGCAAGAGATGCATAGTAAAACCCCGGAAATGCAAAAATTGTTTGTAAGAAGTAACCCAATGTTGCATTATAATTTAGATTTGAGTTGCGCAAGTTGTTGGGGTTGTGGTTTATTATAGTAGACTTGATCATGTTGTTTATTTTGTAATTTCAAGTTTAAAAAGGGTGGTTGTGAAAAAGAGGAAAAGTTTGTCTTGTAATTTGCAAGGTATAAAATGTACTAAGTGACTAAATGAAAATGCACGCCCAAGCTTCCATGTAGCTCTAAAAGTTGTTTTATAAGTTTTAAGATGGAGTTACATAAATGGTAAATTTACCAATGCATAAAAATTTCAATTGAAGAGCATGAGAGGTTGCTTTCATGCACCTAGAATTGGTATTTCATGTAAATTTGAAGGGAAAATTGCCTCAGCCTCAAATGGACTCCCTAGTCTCAAATTTGAGCCAACTTTGGTGGTTCATCTTGCATAAGTTGTAGTTTGTGATTTCACACCTATCTATAAACTTGTATTGACATTTTGAGACATAAACCTACCTGGTGTGCATAAAGGAAAAATATTGCATTGTAAAACCAAAGTGCCAAATTGTTAAAGATGGCTATATTAAACTACACACCCAAAGTTTGCTAAGGATCAATAATTTAGGATTTAAGTTGTAAATTGATCATTCCAATATGTATAACATGTTTGTACAATTAGTAGTGTATTTACACTCCAAAAATGTTGATTTCTATGCACAAAGATTCATGGTATTTTGATGAATCAAATGATGGTGGGTTAGGAGATAAACCAAGGTTAGTTTTGCATTAATAGTCATAAAAGACTCTTATGTGCAAAAATAGGCAAGAGCTAAATAGTAAAACCATGGAAATGCAAACATTGTTTGTAAAAAGTAACCCAATGTTGTATTATACCTTATATTTGAGTTTTTCCAGTTGTTGGGGATGTGGTTTATTATAGTAGACCTGGTCACATTTTTATTTTTCAACTGCAAGTTTAAAAAGGGTGGTTTTGAAAAATAGACAAAGTTTTCTTTGTAATTTGCAAGGTATAAACTGTACTAGGTGACTAAATGAAAATGCATTCCCAAGCTTCCCTGTAGCTCCAAAAGTTGTTTTATAATTTTTAAGATGGAGTTACATAAATGGTAAATTAACGTGTACATATAAACTTCAATTGAAGAACATTAGAGGTTTCTTTCATGCACCTAGAGTTGGGATTTCATGTAAATTTGAAGGGAAAATTGCCTCTTCCTCAAATGCATGCCCTAGTCTCAAATTTGAGCCAACTTTGGTGGTTCATCTTGAATAAGTTGTAGTTTGTGATTTCACACTAGTCTATAAACTTATATTGGCATTTTGAGACATAAACCTACTCGGTGTGCATAAAGGATAAAAATTGCATTGTAAACCCAAAATGCCAAATTATTAAAGTTGGTTATATTAAACTGCATGCCCAAAGTTGGTTAAGGATAAATAATTTAGGATTTAAGTTGTAAACTGATCATTCCAATATGTATAACCTGTTTGTACAATTAGTAGGGCATTTACACTCCAAAAATGATGATTTCTATGCACAAAGATTCATGGAATTTTGATGAATTAGAGGATGGTGCATTAGGAGATCAACCAAGGTCAGTTTTATATTAAGAGTCATAAAAGACTCATTTGTGCAAAAAGACTCTATAATTTGCAAGGTCGAACCTGTACTAAGTGATAAAATTAAAATGCATGTGCAAGCTTCCTTGTAGCGCAAACATTCTTGTGAAGGTTGTAAAATGGAGATAGATATATTGTAATTAAATTTTTATATGTCGTTTAAAGTGAAAATGAAGAACATGAGAGGT
Source organism: Picea mariana (assembly GCA_032191745.1). NCBI lineage: Eukaryota > Viridiplantae > Streptophyta > Pinopsida > Pinales > Pinaceae > Picea > Picea mariana. The sequence goes on from JASDQU010099862.1 coordinate 156,749, forward strand.
TGATTTCATGCAGGTAGATTTGAGATTTCATGTAAATTTGAATGCAAAACGAACTCAGATTAAAATGCGCGCCCTAGTGCTAATTTTGACCCACTTTATTTTACATCAAACAAGGCTCTAATAAGACATTTAGTCACTATTAAAAATAGAAGGTAGATTGAAA
>JASDQU010099862.1:166094-181628 GCA_032191745.1 Picea mariana
CATATAGAATAGTATTACCTGCATATATATCAAAATTCATACCATTATCCATTAAAAAATCTTGGGTCCATTACCCAAACCTGGGTTCTCCAACTTCTCATGGCCATAACTCTCTAACTGTGAGGAGTTATGTGACGTTCCACATACCACCGGAAATGGAATGACATGTACTATCCATATAGAATAGTATTAACTTAAAATATATTAAAACCCATACCATTATACATGAAACAACCTTGGGTCCATTACCCAAACCTTTGTGCTACCGGAATTTGCTACCGAACTTTCTCCAAGGGTTGACATCAATCACTAAGGGTTGACATCAATCTACAATATCACTCTCAAATGGTTGACATCAATGACAAACAACAATCCATACCAACTATCCATCAACCTAAGCCAATTATCTGACAGGAACATACCAGGGGCTGACACGTAGATCGATCAGGGGAAACACGTTTCCTCACCCGAGATGACATGTGTCACATTCCAAGGGCTCTATGGTGTAGGTGTTGCGCATGAATCCATGTGGCAAATGGCTTATCAAGATTAAATCCATGTCACCATGGATGGTGTCACTATGCCTTGTCGCTCTGGTCTAATCTTCTTCCAACATCCCTCAGATCTCACGATCGAGATATGGCCAATACCAATTTGTTCATAGTTCGACAGTTCACAGTGATTGAAGAACCCCAATGTGCTCATTCTTTATCAGAGAGTTCAATCTCTGCAATATGAAAATTTATCTCCCAAATCTTTTTAATCATGGTCTTCTATCCTCCACCTCGATGAGATCAATGACATTGGTTGATTATGGTTCGTGAACTAGCACGTTCGTTAATTTCTCCTTCGTGCTCCACAATGATTCCCAACCATCGATCTAATTGAACCACTAGTGTTTGATCTGTTAAATCCAGTAGATATTTAGGTCAATTTGACATCTGAGATCAGTTTTCCTCCCGATGAATGACTCACATTTGTCTCCTCTATCAGGTTCTTGATTCATCCACAACTCTTATTACTCTGGGATTTCGGGTAATTTTGACTATCATGAAGTTTGACATCCTAGGGATTCAAGCTCCCGAAGCTCTGAAACCATCAAGAGCTAGATCCTTTCGGGCTCAGTATAGGGTTCCTAGGCCTAGGTCAAATGGAACTTATGATGAATCTCATGCTATGACCTCTACTCTTAGCTGAGTTTTGGTTAAGTCCATGGGTGCAAGTTTAAGGTCTCTCAGGATAATGGTTTGAAGGAAATGCCTTCCTTTCTCATAGAACTTTAAGTTCTGAAATATGGCAGGGTAAACCTGTGAGATTACTGAGATGGTAGTAGTGCTAAGAGGCTTTCTCTAACTCTGGAATTGTGAGGTAGCTCCTTGGGAAAATACCTTCGAGGATTAAACTGGAGCATATGGGAAAAGAAGAAGCATAAGTTCTCAAGGAAGCCAATGTATACACATAAATTAACCATTTCAATACATAATCCATTTATAGATATGTAAATACATGCATGCAACCATTAATTCCCAATTCAATGCATAGAGTATGAAAACACTTATCAGAACCAGATAACGTGAAGTGATTGTTGGAAGGGGTGCTCATTTCCACCCAACCATAGGCTCAGTGACTCCTAACGGATTTACCAATAGACACCCATGAGCTATACCATGATGCTTTGAGACTGAATCTCTTCTTCTAGCTCTGGAATAGATAGGGATGAAGGTTACTCTCCTTCTCCCGTAGGATCTTGGTAATGATTTACACGATACCAAGCAAGGAGGACTGACCTCATTTATCAGATTGTATCATAACCTTCTCAACCCTTTCCTATGACCATAATGCTTATCTCCTCATTCTTCCTTGAACCTAGGAGCTCAGCTTCTCGTCTCTGCACTATTCGCCCTGGTCTTCCCCTGCCCACCACACCTTCCTTCCTTACTTTTCCCAGCAAGGTTGTGTGTTGCTCAAATTCCCAATCCGTGGTCAAGTCTAGAAGCCTTACAGATGGGTTTTCTTCCCCATCCCCTCATTAACTCTTGAGGAGGTCTTCCCACCTACTTGCCTGAATGTAATTCATTTATGGTTCAAAGGATTGTTCTAGCCCTAAGCAATTTAAATCTAGTAAGCTACTAGTTTGGTGAAGGTTAACGCAATCATTCCTGGTCCCCTTCACCATCTCTTTTCATAGCATTCATGGTATTTCTTATTACACCCCCCTTCTAGCAGTCATGCAACACTTATCCATTTTCTATTAAATTACAAAATGCACATTCATTGAACTTTTATACAAAGGTCCATCAAATAAAACATTCACACATATTGAGTTTTCCATATTCTCTTGGCCAATATAGTTATATTTACAAACTAGGGGAAACAAGGTGTTACTGTCAGCATGCCACATGTCACTTCCCTGCTCCTACCATGTGTGTTGTACAGATGATGAAATCATCTGTACGGATGATGATGTCAATAGCATGGATGCTGACTCATCCCCTGCTAACTAGGCTAGGATGACCAAACTTTGACCATGAATATATTTCAATCCGTAACTCTGTTTGACGAGCCATTTGCACTGTTAGAAATCTTGTGATGTGCTCTTTGCGATCATGCCATGTTCACTAAGTTTTGGGAACTTATAATTTTTTCCCTTTCTCTGTCTACTAGAGCCATTCTAAGCATCTTAAGTTTCTTCTGTGAGTTCTGAGTTATTCTTATCCTTCTTTGGATCCTTTTTGGATCAGAATCCCAGCCCCACATGAAATGGGCTATGTACGGTGGAGCTATGGAGAGCCATGTTGTAGCTATGTTGAACATAGGGAAGACTCTCACCTATGTATGTGTATTCTTAGAGTTATACATGTGCAGGATGTGCACAATCATTTGATTGACGAACTTTTTTTTCCCATCGGCTTGAGGGTGGAAGACAATGGATTTAGTGAGCTTGGTGTCCAACAATGACCAGAGACTTGACCAAAATGTGCTGAGAAACCCGTTGTCTCAATCTGAGATGATGGTCTGTAGTATCCCAAAATGGACGCACACTTGTTCAAAGAAGAGCTTGGTAGTATATGTCATTGTGATGCTCTTCTTGTTGTGATCCTCTTCATGTAATATGTGAGAATGGTCATCTTCAAAATCCAATCAACCACCATAAATGCGCAATCATTTCCTTACTTGGTGGAAGGAAGGCCAGACATGTAATCCATCGAGATGGATTCTCAAGGCCTCTCGAGAGTAGGAGGAAAGGTGTATAGTCCTTTCTTCTTGATGGAGGGATTTTTAATGGCACATGAAATGAAAGATATGATATACTTGCTAACATCATGTTGAATATTTGGCCAATAAAAATGTTTCTGTAGAACGACCACAATTTTCTCCATGCCAAAATGTCCCACCATCCAATTGTAGTGAGCTTCCCAAATTAGCTTTGGATGCTCTCTTGCGGGAACACAGAGGTTTCCCAGATGGCATAGCAGTCCATCCTAAATGTGGAAATCAATGACATCCACGCCTGATCTGAAATAGGGGGCTAACTTGTTTTTCTATGCAAGAACCCTCTATTCCATTAAAATAAACTTCAGGACCTTTCTCAATGTCTTAGTTGTGCAAGAGGGTTTATGTGTCAATTTTAGGCTCCTTTTAGGTGTTTATGTGCGAGGGTATTTTAAATGGTTAAGTATGTTGTTTAAATTGCAACAAATAATAACCATGAATCTCACAACAACAAGCATAAATTGCAACAAATAATAACCAACAATATCACAACAACAACAACATGATAAAGGAGTTCACCCCCAACTGGGATACATCTCCTTGAGCCTCCATCAATGGACCATGGCTCATCTAGGCATGACCTTTTCTATTGGTGGCCTTGAGCTTCCATGAGATTCCCTATGGCCAAAACACCTTTAAAATTCATAAAATTCCATTGCCACTGCAACCTATTACAATAAGTTCAGAGCATAGTAATTAGACAAGAATGACTATTCAGTCACTGAAAATGGACTTTGGCTCCCCTGGACATGGCCTCCTTCACTGGTGGCCCTGGGCTCCTTGGAGCTCTCTGGAACTTCCCTATAGAAAAAAATAGAATAGAAGTCTCCAAATTCCTTTGAAACATGTACCAATGGATTCAAAACATCCAAAAACTCCTAGCTAGGCTCTTTCTGCACCTGATTTGGCCAAAAAATGAAGAAGATAGACTGCCTGAAAGTTTTCTCCTTCAAGTTTGTTGTCTCTAGTTCACCAAATCGCACCTCTATGTGAGTAACCTGGCTTCTGGGAATTTCACATGCCTAAACCCAGCATGTGCACCCATTTCCATAAATTTTGTAAATTTTCGCACGATTAGGGGACTTAGCACCCAAACCGGCGGAGGTGTTGGATGCATGGGTCATGTGACCACATCCCAGTGCAAATTTTGGCACCCATTGCAACTGCTCATGGTCGTGACAAGTGTCAAGTCCATGGAGAGGTAACAGTTCATGGTAGTGACAAGTTTTGGGCACATGGGGGATCTGTTTGAAAAACCCTGCGCACAAATTTGTGAGGTAGGGTCGCATGGGAGAACATATAACCTGGGGCTGGGGCTAAGCCCCAGCTCGGACCCTGCGTGAATTATCCACATGTACCAATTTAAATATAATGCAACACATTAAATGTTAAGAACCAATACGTGGGTGGGCCGATATCCCATCCCACGCCAAGTCACTTTCCACCTGCGGAGGTCTGGGGTTCGATCCCCGCAGACTCCAACATACCATTTTATACCATAACAGGGTACCACGTGGTAGCCCATGCCTGGGCCACATGGCACCATACAACTTGCCAATAAATTTCCACATGTCTTTAATTCATTCACCCATGTGTATTCCACTCAACACTTTTCACCTCAGCACTTTCCAACTCAACACTTGCCACATTAGCACTTGCCAACTCAACAATTTCCACATCAACACTTGCCAACTCAGCACTAACATGTCACCTGCCACCTGTAGGTTCGTACCCTACCATGTCATCATGTACGAACTATACAGACTGTATAGTCAAAAAAAATTTGCATGTTTGAAAAAATGAACAGAACACGATATATCACTCATCCAATGTTCGTTTGACCCTGTTCGAGTTGCGTTGGGTTCGTGAGGATGAGGCCTACACACCTGTTCATTTTGGAGGTCTATCTTCTCCATTTTTTGGCCAAACCAAGTGCATAAAGAGACCAGCTAGGGGTTTTTGGATGTTCTAAATCCATTGATACAAGTTTCAAAGGAATGTGGAGACTTCTATTACAATTTTTGCTACAAGGAAGTTCCTGAGAGTTCCAAGGAACCCATGGCCACCAGTGAAGGAGGCCATGTCCAGGGAGCCAAAGTCCATTTTCAGTGACTGAATAGTCATTCTTGGCTAATTGATATTCTTTGAACTCATTGGAACTAGTTGCTGAGTAATTTGAGTAATTTTATAGGTGGTTTGGCCATAGGGAAGCTTAGGGAAGATCAAGGCCACCAGTAGCAAAGGTCATGCCCAGATGAGACATGGTCTATTTTCAGAGATCTAACAGTCATTTTGGGGGTTTTTTATGTATTCTGAACCCAATGGTAAAGTTACTAAATCCATTGGAGTTGAGAAGCAGCTTGTAAAATAAATTAGACAAACTAATCCTAGAGATTCTAGTCCATTGATGGAGGCTCAAGGATATGTAGCCGAGTTGGGGGTGAACTCCTTTATCATGTTGTTGTTGTTGTAAGATTGTTGGTTATTATTTGCTGTAATTTATGCTTGTTTTTATATTCTTTAAAAAACATATTTAACCTTTTAAAAAAGCCTCACACATAAACACCTAAAAGGAGCCTAAACTTGACACATAAATCCTCTTGCACAACTAAGAAATTGAGAAAGGTCATGAAGTTTATTTTAATGGAATAGAGGGTGCTTGCATAGAAAAACAAGTCAGCCCCCTATTTAAGATCAACACCTATACCCAAGAGCTGATAGGTGGTGGTGAAGTCAAGATCTCACTGATAAAGTTGGGGGCACTTAGATGCCTCATTCCCATAAGAATGGAACACAGTGGTGAGTGCAACAACAGGAGGTTGATTGAGGCAGTCAGCGACATGATTTGTGCTCATTGCCTTATACTTGACGTTTCTACGGAACTCCTATAGGTATGTGGACCACTTTTGATGGAGGTCATTCTAGAACTTCCCATGTGTCTGTATGAACTGTAGAGGCTTGTGATCAGTGTGGATGATTGTTTTCTTTCCCAGAATGTAATGTTTCCATTGACGTTAGGCTTTTACAATGGAATACATTTATTTTTCATAGGTGGGGTATTTTCGAATGGCATCTAAGAGTTTCTCACTATGGTATACTACTAGATGACCGTGTTGAGTGAGAAATGTGCCTCCAGCATAGTCAAATGCATCAGTATCAGTATCGAATAGTTGTTGCATATTGGGTAAGGAGAGTATTGGAATTGAGCATAAGTGATACTTCAGATCATCAAATGCTTGTTGTTGTGCCTTCCCCCATGCTAACTTTGGATTTCCATCGCCCTTGCTCACTTGGATGAGGGCCCATGCAATATGGGAGAATACCAACACGAACCGTCAGTAGAAGTTGGAAAGTCCTAAGAAGCTCTGAAGCTCAGTTGATGTGGTCGTGGCTAGCTAGTCACAGATGAATTGGATCTTAGCTGGATCCACATGTACCCCATGATCATCAACAATGTAGCCCAACTATTGGACCCTTTTCATGCCAAAGTAACATATTTCCAAGTTGGAATATAAATTTTGTTTCCGCAGAGTGCTCAAAACATGTTGAATATGATGCATGTGCTCCTCCCAAGTTATGTTGAAGATGAGGATGTCATCCAGATATACCACCACAAAAGAGTTTGTGAAGAGTCTCAATACATCATCCATAAACCTCATGAAATTTGTTGGTGCATTTGTTAAGCCAAAGGGCATGACCAACCATTCGAAGATACCTTCTTTAGATTTGAAAGTTTTCTTCCATACATCAGTCAATTTGATGGGAACCTGGTGGTAGCCTGAATTTAGGTCAATCTTGTTGAAGAAATTTGCCCCCTTGATTTGGTCAAGAAGGTCATCAATTCATGGAATTGGGTACTAGTTCTTGACTGTGATTTTGTTTAATGCTCTGTAATCAATGCAGAGCCACTGAGTCTCATATTTCTTCTGCACCAGTACAATCAAGCTTCCGCAAGGGGAGGATTTGGGTCTAATGTGCCCTTTTTTAAGCAAATCTTGGATCTAACACTTGATTTTGTCATTTTCCATCTACGAGCAATGATAGAATGGTCCATTAGGAAGAGGTGCACTAGGGGTGATATCAATTGGATGCTTAACTTGGAAGTGCGTCGGTACCCTGGTGGGTGAGGAGAATATGTCTCTATACTCTTCCATGATCCTGTCCACTTGCTTCTACTACAAAGAGAGGCTCTATGTAGAGGTCATGGATGTGGAGGAAACCTTCTACTTACTGTGAGCATAAATCACAAAGAGGAAAAACTTCTCGGTCTATGAAATGACCTTACTACATTGCTTAGTAGATATTAAAGAAATAGCAGTAGGCGTCGCTAACTCTGATATCTTGTAAAATTGTCTACCCAAAGTAATAATAACATTGCAGGGTATAGACTCATACACAACATGTCGCTTCCACAAATATTACTGGCCTAAAATAACATCACAAACTTCAAGGGGAGAAATATCAAAAAATACCTCGTCTTTGAAGGGCTTGATTTCATAGGAAAAATGACACAGTTGGCTAATGCAGAGATCTCTTCCTTGGAAAATCCAACCGATGGTGTAGAGATATGAGTGCGGTGTCAACGATAGGTCCAACTGCTTGAAGACCTCTGCTGAGTTTAGGTTATTTTGACTACCTCTATCGATAATAAAATGAAGCGGAGCCCCCTTTACCCACATCTATGAGTGAAAGAGGCGTTCCCGTTCCTATATCTCTTTTGGTTCACTTGGTTGGAATTTGGTGGTAGCGACAATGGCACTCGATTTGACATTGATAATCTACTTCCCTCCTTTTGGATTTGATTCGGAGCCAGAATATTTTTTATGATTCAAAATCTTCTCAGCCACCAGTGACTGTTTGGAGCGACATTCTTCGGTGTTGTTCCAAGGGATGTTATGGTATTCTGATGCAGGAGCATCGTTCCACGTTAGCATGCGCTAGCTAGATTTCATGCATGGTGCGCATTCAAGGAAAGGTGTCATCCTCTCATTTTTCATCGAGAATCCAAGACAAGATCCAGGAATTTATTGAAGACAAGCTGGAAGGAGCAAAATCATGCTTTTTCACAAGATGGAGATAAGGTCACCATTAATAGGCTGATTACAGAATGGATTTGTGTTTGATTTGGAGCATAATTTCCATCATTGTAATTTGTATTTTTGATAAGCATTAGGAATGGTGATTTGACACCATTAGTTAGCTTGCAAGGGAAGCTCATTGAGCCCCTCTTGTATAAATTGATGTATTGTTTTTAAGTAGAGGTTAGACAAGCCGGGTTGTAAGGATAGGTACAGAGAGTCGAGCCTCAGTTGCAGCTCGGACTCCACCATTTTAATTTGGCATTCCATCATTAATAGAAAATGACATATTTTCTTGTTTTACATTTTTGTTCAATGGATGTTGTGTTGTGAATGTCTTTTACATGTTTGTGAATTGTAGATGAATGTTAGAAATCATCTGCAGGGATAAAGATACAGTTTCCTATCTGAGAGTGTGTTAAGTTAAGTCTGGTTCTCTAGGCTAAGTGCAATGAGTGCACAACAGAGAGAGGAAAATTTGTGAGCCGATGTAAGGGTTGTGTCTCTGAACTCAGTGGAGTTAGAGGAGAAGCTATCACGAGGGCACAACAGATTAATTTACAGACTTGAGGAGAAATTTCAAGGCAGTTAAGTCCCTTGAAAAGAAAGACTGTGTGGAGAGAAACACAGTTCAGTGTTACTAAACACTCTAGAATACTCTACCAAGAGGGCATCAAGCTTGCATGAGAATACCTAGGAACCACACAGTTGAAGGTATGGGAAAATCCCAGAATTTTTGAACATTCTGGTGAAGGAAGGTTTTGCATGAAGTGCAACGACAAAGCAAAGGAGATGCCTTAAACCTTTCCATAAGGCCGAGGGAGAAGTCATCGAAGAACTAAGCCAAGTGAAAGGAGTGTGCCTAAGGAGTTGAGAGTTCACCTTATAAACTTAGGAGGAAAGGTGAGAAATTGTCAGGAGGGCACGAGAAACTCGCAAAGGAAATTGGAACCATGAAGGTTCTCAAGCTGAGCAAAGTCCTAGGAGATTGGCATAGATCTCTGCAAGGAGTGCAAAAAGACTTTGAGAAAAACCTAAGTCTCGAAAGAGGAATTGCGCTCAGTGTGAAAATAAGTTGAGGACTTGCCAAAGTCCCTAAGAAGGAGAAGTTACCCATTGTCGAGGAAGAGACAGTTGGTAGAAGATCGAGAAGTTTGGGAGAAGGAAATTTGGAAGGTTTGTGGAAGCAAACAAGGATCTTTGTGAAGTCACGAAGAGTGATCCCAATTCCAAACTGTTGGATATAGAAGGACGCCTAGCAAAGGATCAACACATCGTTGATTCACAATCAGAAGAAGCAGAGTCGAGAGGAGACAGGACTCACAAAGTCTGAACTTGTGATTCGATCACAACCGTTGATCACGAGAATAGCGTGGACCATACATCTGGTCTCGAAACATTCACCGATTCAGAAGTCAGGAAGGAGAAGTAAGTCACTAGCAGAAGTCCCGAAGTGTGGGGTCATGAAGGGAGTTGTCCCACGGTCATAGTCCATGGTCACATCAATGAGGAAGTCAAGCCTCAAGAGCTAGCAGTGTTGGCGCAAGAGTTGAAAAGTGATAAGGAGAGGTTCCATAGGTGCCACATCATGGGTACTGATGAAGTAGAAAGGGGGACCTGTGTCAAGTTAAAATAGTTCCATCAGGAGACTGACGGGTCATCCGTCTCAACAACTTGAATGATCCTAGACCAGGAGGTCATGATGGCCCCTCTAAGGAAGGAGAGAAGGGGGAGGTCATCGCCAAGTGGTATCAAAGCTCGATTTCTCCTATAGATAGCAGGTGAAGAAGGAGATGAAGGAGCAGATGCATAATTGATTTTTGTAAGCCAAGGAGACAGAGTGTGATGATCTATTGGAACTATTACAAGGTGTGTTGCATATGGTAAGCATCCAGGTGGGTTGTAGGAAAAGCAATATGTCCATTGAAGGTCACAAGCAGGGCTGAGGAGAAGTCCAGTCGCAGAAGAGCTAGGTAGAGATGGACAAGGAGCTCAATGAAATCAAAGAATAGATGGAGAATCTTGCATTCAGGATGCAGCGGGAGTCAAAGGTACATTGGAGGTATGAATGGCCTTTGAAGAGAATAACTATATGTCCTATTCAGAAGATTTTGGCCAGGAGGTAGCAATAGATGTTAAAAAGGCGTTTGAGGCATGTTGAAAACCCTGGTCATAAGGGAAAGAGATCTAGAAAGGATATTACAAGTTGCCAGGTGTGCAATGAAAGAGGATCAATGAATCTCATGAAATGTTAGGTGGGCAGAAGAGACATCATAGGTTTCTAGGTGGGTGAGGGAGAAGATATGAGCTTAGTCGATATTTCATTAACAAGTGAAGAAGAGGCAGGAGAGAAACCTCACTCATTTTGAGATTCTCACGGAGTTGTGAGCCATGTGAATGAAGATGATGAGAATTTACAAACTTCTGTCACCATGAAGGAGGATCATAGGAAATTTCTGATCATTGGAGGAGTTGAGATATTCCTACCAAGTGACTGAGGAGAGGCTAGCAAAGATGTTGCAAATGTGACAAGAAGACAACCAACAGAGAATGTCATGGAAAAAAAGGAAGAGATATTGATGTCTATCCCAATGGGAGAATGCCCAGTTGAGTTATTCACTCAGTGGGAATTAGATTTAAAGGAATTGGAGTATCGGTTGGGAAATCCAGAACCAGAAGGTGGTTGTCAATAGATATCCATGCCAGGGAAGATACACCAACACGAGTTGCAGTTGGTGGAAGCTGGAACTGAACCAGTCGAAGAACCAAGAGAGGTAATAGCTGAGCAGAATCCCAGTGATGAGAGATCTGTAGGAAGGATGAAGATTACAGTTGAGTGGCAATCTAAGGCCACAAAGGAAGAAGATATCTTGGGAATTCGATGTAATTTTCCCATTGACAAGGAGGGAGTGAAGCGAGCTAGTCTACAATAGAAGAACCAAGCAAGGAAGCAACTGTACAAGGTGATCGAGGAGATAAGGAAGTTGATGTTGGAGTCGGTAGAAGAAAAGCTCAGCAAAAGAAAGCTGGATGAAAGGAAGCTTGCACAAGCAGTGAGGAAGATGCAGGATTAGAAGCAAAGGAGCCGAGAGACAACTCCAAGAGAAATTTTGGGATCCAGGTGGATTTCAGCCACGTTGGAAAGCATGCACCAGCTAGATTTCATGCATGGTGCACATTCATGGAAGGAGAGGCGTTGTCCTCTCATTTTTTCCTCGAGAATCCAAGACAAGATCCAAGAATTTATTGAAGACAAGATGGAAGGAACAAAATAGTGATTTTTCACAAGATGGAGATAAGTTCATCATTAATAGGCTAACAGAAGATTGGATCTACATCCGATTTGGAGCAGAATCTCCATCATTGTAATTTGGCCTTTTGATAAGCATTAGGGATGGTGATTTGACACCATTAGTTAGCTTGTCAGGGAAGCTCATTGAGCCCCTCTTGTATAAATTGATGTATTGTTTCTAAGTAGAGGTTATATAAGTCAGGTTGTAAGGAAAGATATAGAGAGTCGAGCCTTAGTTGCAGCTTGAACTCCACCATTAATAGAAAATGACAGTTTTTCTTTTTTTACATTTATGTTCAATGGATGTTGTGTTGTGAATGTATTTTACATGTTTGTGAATTGTAGATGAATGTTATAAATCGTCTACAGGGATAGAGATACAGTTTCATATTCAAGAGTGTGTTAAGTTAAGTCTAGTTCTCTAGGCTAAGTGCAAGGAAAGCACAACAAAGAGATTAAACTCTGTGAGCCGACGTAAGGGGTGCATGTCTGAACTCAATGGAGTCACAGGAGAAGCTGCTAGGAGAGCACACAATATTAATTTACAGACTCATGGAGAAATTTCAAGGTGGTTAAGTCCCTTGAAAAGAAAGACTGTGTGGAGAGAAGCACAGTTCATAGTTACCGAACACTCTGGAATACTCTTCCTGGAGGGCATCGAGCTTGCATGAGAATATCCATGAACTACACAGTTGAAGGTATGGGAGAATCCCATAATTGTTGAACATTCTGGTGAAGGAAGGTTTTGCAAGAAGTGCAACAACAAAGGAAAGGACATGCCTTAATACTTTCCATAAGGCTGAGGGAGAATTCATCAGAGAACTAAGCCAAGTGCAAGGAGTGTGCCTAAGGTGTTGAGATTTCACCTTATAATCTCAGGAGAAAGGGTGAGAAACCTAACAGGAGGGCACGAGAAAGTCACAAAGGAACTTGGAACCGTGAAGGTTCTCAAACCGAGCAAAGTTGTAGGAGGGTGGAACAGATGTTTGGAAGGAGTGCAGAACACCTTCGACAACAACCTAAGTCTCAAAAGAGGAATTGCACTAAGTGTGAAAAGAAGTTGAGAACTTGTCAAAGTCCCGAAGACAGAGAAGTCACCCATTGTCGAGGAAGAGATAGGTGGTAGAAGATCAAGAAGTTCAGGAGAAGGAAATTCAGAAGGTTTGCGAAAGAGAACAAGGATCTTCGTGAAGTCGCGAAGAGGGATCTCAAATCCAGACCATTGGATCTGGAAGTATGCATGGAAAAGGATCAACACATCATTGATTCACGATTGGAAGAAGTAGAGTCAAGAGGAGACAGGAATCGTGAAGTCCAAACTCGCAATTCGATCACAGTCATTGATCACGAGAAGAGTGTGGATTGTAGATCTGGTCCTGAAACATTTATCGATTCAGAAGTTGGGAAGCAGGAGTAAGTCACTCGCGGAAGTCCCGAAGTGTGGGTTCATGAAGGAAGTTGGCCCACAGTCATATTTCGTGGTCACATCAATGAGGAAGTCAAGCCTAGAGAGCTAGCAACATTAACACAAGGGTTATAAGCACTAAGGAGAGGGTCTGCAGGTGCCACATAGTGGGTGTCGAGGAAGAGAAAAGGGGGACCTGTGTCAAGTTAAAAAGGTTCCATCAAGAGCTCGACGAGTCATCCAGCTTGACTTGAATGATCCTAGATTGGGAGGTCGTGATGGCCCCTCTAAGGAAGGAGAGAAGGGGGAGGTCGTCACCATATTCACACCACTTCCTCATGTCCTTCTTTGACTTCTCATTACCCTTCGTGGGTTGCATCTTAGACTAGTTGTCTTGAGAGTGGCCATATTTTCTATGTCACTTGTTTTTTGGGTTGGAGCCATTGTTTCCCTACTTCGGTTGTGAATAGTTTGCAGATCCAAACTCTCGTCTCTTTTGTCAAAATTTATGCTCGGTCTTGACAACATATCTATAAGCCCCACCTATTTATGCAATGTATAGAAACTCTATTTCTATTTGAATGTATCTATGTAGAAAGTTGTGGTATTTGAGCACCATATGTTATTCAGAGTCTTTGATACCCAAATTGGTGTGCATGGTATGGAAAATATTGGTGAAATTTTGTATTGGCTGGTCCCTTCCCTGACACAGCGTGGTCCATCTTGTGTACTGGTCCTCGTAGATTCCAATAAGGTAGTATTTTTATTTAATGGCATCCCTGAAGGAATACCATGTAGGGGAGAGCACAAATACTGTAGATTCCTCTGTGGCCTTTTTCTCAAAGTAAGTATCCCACCAGTCCTTAACCTGGGGGATGACTTTGAGGAGTGAAAAAGTAATATTTTCCCTATCGAAAAAATTGTGGAATGAAAAATACCCTTCGAGCAGATTCATCTATTTATCTACAACATCCACAGATATCAGTCCTTTAAAAAATGGAATATCAAAATTTATTGGTACCTTGAAGGGGGTTGCATGGACGTTTGATGAAGATGCGTCTCCTGTGGGCAGTTGTTGAAGGATCTGTGCAAATTTTTCCATCATTTCATTCCTTTGTCATGCAAAGGCTTCCTTGATAAAAATTTTAAAAGGATCTCCTGCTCCATCATCTTTCTTCGCGTCCCCCATGAGTTGTTGTCGAGCTCAGTGTGGCTGGTCTTGAAAAGGCTCAACTAGTTCAAGTCCCAACTTCTTATACTCATATCTTGTTGGGGACTTGCATGAAGAAAAACAAATGAAGATCATGCCGCTATGATACCACTGATCCAGATTTATGAGCGGAATGAAATGAATAGCAAATTGAATACAATAACATAGAGATATAGAGAACAAAAATAGATATACAGTGAACAATAACTTCTATTGAATAAATAAAATAGGTTGAAACTGTAAAACTGCAGAACTGAAAACAACTTGCTTGAATGGTGGTAGCTAGCTCTGAGAAGAGATGTGGCTTCTACATGCATCCATCTGAGCAGAATGATTACAATGAGGCTTGAGAGGAATTTTTAATATTTGTTTGTACTCTTCTCGTCGCTATGTGAGCAAAAAGTGAGCACTTACATGCCTAGTTGGGCTCTGCTAGTCATGACAGTTGTATGGTAAAAATTTAGAAAGAAAACAACAAAGCTATTAACAAGAATTAAACAAAAACTAAATGAAACTATGAGCATAGGAACAAAAATAAAAACAAATGAAAAATGGACCAATATCACCAATATATAAGCTGGTCTGATTGATGAAATCCAAAGATACACACTGGAGAAAGAGGACTTGGGTCCCTTCCCTATCCAATGGAAGGCTCTTGAGGCCCTCAACTGATTTCTCTCCTTACAATGAAATATGAAAGTGTGAGTGAAAGAACTCCAAGCTTATCCACTCTAGTGAGAGATGGAAAGCCTATGAAATGGTGTTGAGTATGTCTATTGCCAAAGAATGAGTCTCTAGCAATCTCAACAGCATAACACTACGAAGAATTACTTGAAGAAATGGTGGTCATTCATGGATTTTTATAGCCAAGTATTGAGATATTATGCAACCTCTTTTGAATGTGAAGAGGGGCTCTTTAGGGCACAATTAGGTCTTTGACCAGCCCCCCCACGCGGATTGAGCTCTGATTTGGTGTCAAATCGACTTGGGAGCCGATCCATTAGTGGTTGGGAGGCCGACCAGTTCCATAAATGCACCGTTTGGCAGGCACGCGGGTTTTGCATCCCACAGCCGTGCCTATGCGCTCCAGGTACGAAGATGTTGCGCGCGCGTGCACGTGCCCAATGGGTGCATCGCGCCTTATAATTTTTTGGCCATTTTGTATAGTTTTGACCCTTTTGTTGTGCTGTAGAGTTAACCTTGTGCCATGAATGATTGTTTTTCTGTGTTGACGATGCGGAGTTCTTGTCGCCCTGTGCAGACAAAATTTCAGTGA
>JASDQU010099862.1:184771-222919 GCA_032191745.1 Picea mariana
AAATGAAGTAAGTTAAATTACTCACAATTGATATATGAGAGAATGTGTGATGTGACAAGGATAGGAAGACAAAGAGGGGGTAGAGAGAGAGGGGAATACAAAGAGGGGGGTAGAGAGAGAGAGTGTGTGTGAGAGAGTGTGAGAGGGATAGAGAGAGGTTGAGATTGATATGGAGAGAGACTCAAGAGAGAGAGAGAGAGAGAGAGAGAGAGAGAAATAAAGGTCGAGAGTGTGATACAACCAAAGTAAGTTAAATTACTCACAATCAATATTATACGGTGATAGTGTGAGAGTGTGAGAGTATTGTGATAGTGTGAGAGTGTGTTAGAGTATTGTGATAGTGTGAGAGTGTGTTAGAGTACTGTTATAGGTTGAGATTAATGACATGGAGAGAGAGAGAGAGAGAGAGAGAGAGAGAGAGAGAGAGAGAGAGAGAGAGAGATAATAATATCAAAGGTATTGAGTGATATGGAGAGAGAGGGAGGGAGGGAGGGAGTAAAAACATAGGGAGGTATATAGAGGTAAAATGGAAGACCAAAGAACGTGCTAATTGTGCCATTAAAAATGAAAAGTATGGCTCAACTTGTTGTCTCTATCCCTCCCCCAACTCATTTTATCCCTCTCCCCCTCTATGTATAAGAACCAACTACCTCCACTTCGGCCCCAGTAGAGACATCTAACCCAATAAGGCCCCATACCTAACCCAACTTAGCCTTAGCCCCGACGACCCCCACACCTGATCCCAACTAAGATCCTTATGTTCATACCTCTTCCTAGAGTCCTGGCCACAACCCCTACACCTTCAACCTAGTTCTATAACCATTTTTGTATTCCTCAAAGAACTTTCAATTATAATCCCATAGGTCCCAATTGTCCACCATGGGATATGCATAATATTAACTGGGACAAATCTTGAGAGACCAGTCATGATTGCAACCTCAATCATGGTTGAAGTTAGATGTGTTAGACAAATAAGATGAAGAAATACCTATGAATGTTTTGTACCTGACTTATCCCCCTAACTTATGATAAAATTCATGAATGGAAGGAATCCCATATACAAATTTAAGGTGGCAAGTAAAACCGAGGCATGTGCTAACAATGTCATTAAAAATGAAATAGATGGATCTTGTTGTCTCTCTCCCTCCATCCAGTTCTCACCCTCCATGCATAGGAACCTACCTCCACTTCGACCCTGTACCCTTACATATAAATATAAAACACATATTAAATACAAATATGAGTTTAAATTACATTACAAACAAATAACAAATAACAAATAAATAAAAAGTAAAACAAATAAAAAATATATATTTCAAACATAAAAAACACTATGGAGCCAAACCTCAAGCAAAAAACCATATGATCCCAAACCAGTTGACGACTGCATTTTTCAACCCCAACTGCCAGTGAGGCTTAGAGTGTTCAGAGGAGCAACCCACTGTAATTTTCATTGGATCGACCCCACTTGCCAGTACGAATTCGGAGAGGAGCATCCCTCTGACATTTTCATTGGAACAACACTTTCCAATAACCATAGTGTGTAGAGGAGAAGACCAAGACAAGGAGAGACCGGCCCCACCTATGTGTCAAATGGATCGACCCCACAATGTCGTTGGTATGTAGCCTCATTGATAATATAGATAGAGAATGTAGATCTTGTAGCTATTTGTTCATGTTTAAATGGTTCACATTGGTTATGTTTGAGTTCCATGCACTTCAATTTTTCCCTATCATTCACTCGTTAATTTAGGTTTGATACCTTGTATACTACATCACTTTGACATATTTTTGTAGGCACAACAGAGAGAAAACAAGGTTTGAAATGAAAATTCAATAGACATGATTGGACCATTGATATAGATCCAAGATCGATGGTCTCAGCTTATTTCGGTCAGTGAAAGTGCACACTGGATAATAAGGGATCATAGGCATAAATTCAAAACAATTGTATTAACAGGTGATAATGTGTCATAACCTTATTCATTTCAATATGTAGGGGTGGTATTATGAAACCACATTAGCTCACCCTCGAAATGCATGAATTGATGACAGGTGCCATTGTGGTGTAAGCCAAATAAATAATATGTCGTGTCGATGTAATCCGACTAATTTTTTAAAAATGTTTAAAACAATTACCCCCGAAGCAAATGAGGTAAACACACATGGTAAACATTGTTATGAGTACAATAGACTCCAGTAAAAGCAGTCAAATTCTCCTTCAAAAAATAAGTTCGAGTATTGTTCTCATTTCCTTATTTCAAATGTGTTCAAATTGTTTAAAATAAGGATAGATGGAGAAAGCTAGTCAATAGTTTTCCTCTAAAAGTAATCAAATGGCCACGAAATCGAACCCTAGACAAATCTTACCATCCAATAAAACGATTGTATCTGATGACCACTAGGAGGATAGGGAAGGGGATGTTTTCAATCCTGCACTGTCTTTCCTTGACCTTCACCAATTAATTTAGAGAGCCCAGGATGACACTAACAATGGTCAAAACTACTTGAACTTATGGGAATCGAACCTGGACAGATCAATTGTTCCACTAACTTATCACTTTCCAGGATTATTCAATTGGTGTGATATTAATTATTAGGTGAATAGGAAACAAATAATTTATGTACATGATTCTAGGATAGTCTGTGAAATAACTAAAGAAGTCATTTACCAAATGCTCCAGATTACATACCATGCAGTGTATTAAACCCTGGATGGTTATGAGCTTGACTATAAGTACCAATCATTATCATAGTCTGAAAGAAAAAAGTTTTTGAGTAATATATTATCCCCATATGCCCCATTACCAATTGGTCCACCTCCTTTCAAATACACCATCTTCCCTGAACTAACCAAGTAGACTATTGCCATGATTTGTCAAGTTTTAGGATATGAAGATGATGGATCAGTGGATGAGACCATTTTAGGGCTGATTTCTGTCTTATGTCCAATGAAGTCAATCACCCTCACAAAATTTGATTATTTTCAGTTCCTACAAGAATTCATAAACTTCCAATTGTCAAATTTCCATATCACTAAGTCTTTTAAGTACCAGGCCTACTTGGTGCACCTCATATTATTTAAGAATTCTTCCTTTTTTGAGATATTTGGGATCAAAACAAAGGACGATTCAAGTAAAACCTAGACAGTTATTGAGTGGACCGAGGAAGTGAGGAAATAAGACCAGAATAAAGGTTTCAATCTTTATGTAAAAAATTTCATGAGTGCATGCTACATTATGCTCCATGACACTCATCTTCCTAGGATTTTTGGTGAGTTTAAAAAGATATTGCTTCTAAGAAATTAAATCAGATTAGGAGATTGGTACTTGGTTGAGATCACACCATCATTAGAGTATATGGTTTTAAACAAGAGCCATACAAGTTGTCAATTTTCCTAAATCCAAGGATATTTTCTTTGGAATACATCAAAGAAAGGGTAATTTCATATCAATTTCGGTTTTCCCAGCATAATCAAGCCATCAATTTCAAGCTTCCTCAAGAGGTTGGCCCTTTCTTGGTCAAGCTTAGCACTGCTCTAGCTATTATAGAAGAAATGCTATAGCAGCTCGATTTTGAAAAAGGAAGTAAGTGGGTGTATGACCCACATGGTGTGATTGCGGTGAGAAGGCCCATCTAAAAGCATCTGCCAAATTATGTAGTGGAAATAACTGCTAACCTGGATTCATGGGAATATGTTAAGCAAATTCTAGGGGTAGAGGACCAAAATCAAACTACCACTAAGTCAATGGACCAATCCAATGTAATTCAGACTCCTCATAAACAAGAATTACCTTTTAGAAAGAGGAATTTTTTAGACATGCATACTAAAATGGATATTGATGATCAGTTGAGTGAGAAACTAAGAAAAAGTACTCTAAAGGTTATGAAGATTTAGATGTAGAGGGGTTCTTGGTTGAGTTTACAGGAGAAGGGAAGGTTATATTGCAAATAAAACAAGGATCAAGTTAAGCTAGTTCAACCTAAAAGGGGCATGCTATCACTATTGAGCACCTTAGTTTAGATATATTGTCAACAATAGAAGTTTCATAGACCTATAGAGATGAAGGAACCTTTGATAAGCATTCCTCGCTCTTTTCACAGTATTTGGATATAAAGAGAAAAAATAAAGGGGTGAAAAAATAAATGTATCCTCGAGCTTGGAGAGAAAACACAACTCAAACAAAATTATTATCTATTGTGGATTACCAACAGGGTATATTCAATTTGGTTTTACTAGATTCAAAGGTACTTAAGCCTCTTTTTCCTACATATTACAAAGCCACTCAAATGAGAGTAAATATTCGAGATATACACCATGTGGATATGATTGAATTGTACAAGAAAAAAAGTGATATGTTGTATAGAGAGGTCTTGCAATCCTTTTCTAGT
This sequence comes from Picea mariana, assembly GCA_032191745.1. NCBI lineage: Eukaryota > Viridiplantae > Streptophyta > Pinopsida > Pinales > Pinaceae > Picea > Picea mariana. The sequence goes on from JASDQU010099862.1 coordinate 189,164, forward strand.
GAGAGGAATATGAAAAATATGCTAGTCAAAATTTTGAAGAAGTTGACGTAGGAGAGGGTGGCCACTAAAGCCAATAGAATTCAGATTAATGAGTTGGAGAGGAAGATCATTTCCCTAGGACCAGATCCTAAAAATACGGTTGTTGTAGGAGACCTAATCAAAGAGAAGGAGAAAAAGATTAATATCCTCAACAAAAATATAAATGTTTCTAATGTACAACATGTTTAGACCCCATAGCTGCAGGCCAGTCATGAGGAAAAGGAGCAGCTTTACCAACAATTACAAGGTAATTTTTTCCTCTTTTACACAAAAACCACTTTTATGATCGCAAACACAACACTAAATATGTAGATATGTGTAAAATAATATAAGATACCCTTAGGAACTTGAATCACTCAAATTTCAAGTGTTTTAAGACCTAGGCGTGCATTTTCACAATGTCCAAGTTTCATGCATTTTTAAGAATTTTTCCCTTTATGCATTTTTTTGCATTTACAAAGTAGTTTTAACATTTATGCACAGTAGAGGGTTTTTGGTTTCAAAATGCACAACTAAAGTATGAATATATTTAAAATGATAAAATACAAACTTTGTAAATTTTATCACTCATTTTGGAATTCATATGATTCCTAGGCTTGCATTTTATAGTAATCTAGTTTTACCATCCATTTTACAAAAGAGCTTGAATTTGGGTTTCAGGTAGAAGTCCTTTTTCATTTGAAAATGCACTCCAAATGATATATATAGATTTAGAATGTTATTAACTTCACCCCAAAACTTAGATGACTAAATTTGTAGCTATAAGAAGCATGGGTGTGCATTTCCATTAGGGCACTTTCTATTGATTTGGTCTCTCAATTTACAAGGTAGATTTTACCTTTTTTTCACAGGAGGCACTTTCATGTTCACAAACACAACACTGAATATGTAGAAAGGTGTAAAATAATCTAAGTCACCCTCAGAAACTTGAATCACTCAAATTGTAGGTGTGTTAATACCTGGGCGTGCATGTTTCATCATGCCTCGATTTCATTTGTTTTTAATCATTTTTCCCATTATGTTTTTTTTGCATTTACAACAAAGTTATGTTTCTAGACAAATTATTTTGTATCTTTAACATTCATTTTAATATCTCATGATTCTCCTATTAGAACGTAACATTTTAATATGTAATGCTTCTTATATTGTGATAGGATGATTGTGGGAGGGCACTAGCCTCGGAGTAGGTAAACGACTAACAATATCCATATCCATTTAAAGTGAATTTTATTATTGTTTTTAAAATTGAATTAACTTTTTTTTTTTTGATATATGTATTTGTCGACACCTAATGTACTTAACAATGTCGGAAACTATGAGGACATGTTTGAATTGGACTCGATTGAGACAATTAAAAAAGATTTGAGAAAAAAAAAACATAGAACTTATTGAGTTGTTTACGTGTGAACCAACAGAGGAGATCACACAAAGATGTAGAGTTTTGATGGAGGAAATAAAATGATCTATGGTAAGGGACATATTTTAAAAAGGCTATTTATTACATATATTCATTTATGAATTTGTTTTTGCTACTTTTATATTATCTGCATCAAATATGTTTTATTTTTATAGGAGTTATTCATAAAACTTCAACAGCCTGCTCCTGAGGATGGTGTTGGTAGCATCAATGCTCAAACACCACAACATCCTACCATAAGCCACATACCTATGAGGAGCTTTGGCTCTTCGCCTATGGCTGGAAACCCCATGATTGAGATGAATGAGCTTGTTGGGGCCAATGAAACATCGTCGGTGTAGTGCACACCAGACCAATCACTTAATGGTGGAGATGAGGCAAATGGTGATTCTATAGATTTCCTTCCTATATTGTCATGTGTTACCAACAAGGGAACACTACCAGTTACCTTTTTGGTGGATGAGAACATTGTTCTGATCAAGATACAAAAAATACCAAGAATTTATTAATGTATTCATTATTTCCTATTATCTAATTGAAACATACATCTCTATGGTTATTTTAACTTAATGATCATATCTTTCTGCAGGAAACAACACCTTTTTTAAGAATATGAATGACAAGGCCTTAGATATTTTTGGGCCCACCATACATACACAGTGGAATGCTCAGAATCCCAGTTAGAAGAAGGAACTTATTGACCACTTGATTGACTTGTTCGGTGATTCCTTCAACAAAATTGGAGTCACCTCATTGGTTGGTACATATTTGGAATATGTGAGGGACCAATATAGGGTTCATTTGAAAATGAACCCTAGGTATGAGCATCCTCCAATGATTCCCAAAGTTGAGTGGAAGAATCTATTAGAGGATGCAAAGGAGAAGACAATGAGAACAAAAGAAAAGACGCCACCTAGACTAGGAAGGTATATTATATTTTGAATTTAATATGATGAATATTTGTTAGTTCTATATAAAAGTTGTGATATACAACCTATTGGAAACTTTTTCTAGGCTCCCAAACACATCAAAAGAAACCAAGGAAAGACTAGAAAATCACGTGCATTGCAAAAAATATATTAGGGGACTTTGTTACTGATTTCCAATAAATGACTGACACTAGTGTTTTTCCTTCCCCTCCTTTGCCTATTTTGTAGGTGTTTTCGTTTAGTTTGTGGTATAGGTGTTTTTGTTGGTTTATATAGTGGTTTCATCACAAACTTGGCCAAGGTGATCACGTGAAACTAAAAGGACAAATTGTAAGTACCAAATAATTAAACCATATCATTCCTATCATCATCCAAATTTTATTTAATTGCATCCAATAAGCCAAATTTGGGATATTATGCAATGCATGGGGCTCAATTCAAAACTGTGACCATAGAAGAAGACCTTTGTCTTGGTTTCAAGTGTGGATTTCAATCCATGATTGAATGCCAACCAAGCATGGGGAAAACAAAATCTTACCCTTTGAACAACATCGTAAGTAAAATCAAGGGACTTTAACTGTTGATTACTTGTAAAATATATTCACAATTGATTTCACCCATAAATGAATGTGCCTTTATGTTTTAAGCAAGATAGAAACAAAAATAATGAGGCTAGCAATGGAAAACAACCCAATGACAATGGAGTGCAGTCCGATGATGGTGGTGTGTAACCTGGCCATTACAGTGGAGTGCATCATGATGGTGGTGTGAAACCCGGCCATGACGGTGTAGTGCATCCCGATGGTGGTGGTGTACAACCCAACCATGACTATGAAGTCCATCCTGATGATGGTGGTGTGTAGCTTGACCATGATGGTATTATGGCTATAAAATTAGAAGTGTGGATTAAAAAAATTATTAATATTTACTTGCAGATTGTGTACTTATAACTATAAATGTGTTGACCTACACAGAATAGATCTAGCTAAACAATGATACACACATTTGTAGAGAGAATTGGAAAAAGAAGAAGGAGGAGAGAAAGAATGGAAAGAATTCCCATTAACTGTTGTGAATAATGAATAATTTACACATGATATACTCTGTATAACTCAATGAGTTCAACTTGAGGTGAACCAAGTCACCATAGTGGTGGTATAGAGTGATCTAGAAACACACCAACAGTTATGGGAGTGAACTGCCACCTATTCTAGTCTCTCAGGCAGTTATGAGAGTGAACTGCCACCTAGTTGAGTTAACTAGTCAACTAGTCTTCAGTTAACTGACTGAACAGAAAGTAGTGAGGAGTTAACTCAAGGAATCAAGGCTAATGCGCCACTTTGGTGATGATACCAAGGCAAGGTCGAATAAGCATGGTGATGATCCCAATGTTTCATAGTGATGATCCCAATGCAACATCTAAACTCAACTCAACTAGTCAAACTGAAGTGTGAACTAAAAGAAAATATTTTCCAGGTGGAATATTCTCTCCTAAAATATAGGAGACTGGATAATGACTAATAAACAAATAAAAAACCTTAGGAAAAAGAAATCCTAGGTGTGTGTGAAGTAACTCCAACACCCCCCTGAACATCACTATGGTGAAAATAAAGATTGGGTCCCGGCAACGAAGCCATGTTAGGTACCCAAGTACAAAATATACACTGAAAATAAAGTGAGGAAAGAGGGAAAACCACATGGGAAAACCCCCTCTCAAGGTACAATGTATGTAAAGAGAAGAACTAAAGTTTCTAGGCAACTGTGTCCTTCACTCCAAGATGACCTCGCAAAGAATGGAATTTCTACTCAGTGAAGGTCTTGGTGAAAATGTCTGTTGTATGTTTTGCTAAAGGACAGAACTGTAAGTCGATGATCCCCTCGTGTACTAATTCCTAGATGTAGTGCATGTGGATATCAATGTTCTTCATCCGCTTCCTCTGAAATGGATCTCTACAGAACTTTAGAGTGCTCTGGTTGTCACACCAGATGACGATCAACCGATGAAACTGAATGCCCAACTCAGTGAGAAAATGTTGTAGCCACATAGCCTGAATGGTTATGTTAACTACCCCTCTGTGCTCTACCTCGGCTAGTCGGAATCAGTAAACCCAATGAGATCTAATGTAGAGTCTGTTGCATAATGAATCCCAAAGGCGATGGTGCCTTGTACATATCGAGGGATATTTTTTTCATCTTTCCAATGTAGCTCATGTGGCTCCTGCATGAACCTAGAAACTGTGCCAACTGCATATGAGAGGTCTGGTCTGGAGTGTGTGAGATAAAACAAGCTCCCCACTAGCTATATGTATAGTGTGATGTCAACCAGTGGAGTCTCCCCACCATCCTCAAGTTTAACTCCTGATAGGAAAGGAGTCGGAGCAGACTTGAAGTCTGTCATGTGAAATATCTCAAGGAGATCTCATGCATACTTGGCTTGAGACAGTTTGATGCCCGATGCATCTTGACTGATATCAAGTCCAAGGAAGAAGTGTAGAGGACCCATGTCCATCATCAAAAACCTATCATGAAGAATCCTCTTGACTGCAGCAATCGTTGAAGTCGAGCAATCGGTGATCAACAATTCATCGAAATACAAAACTAAAAATAGAAGTGAACCACCTGTCCTAAGCATGTATACATTCAGCTCTAATTTACAATGTACAAAGTTTTGTGACAACAAGTAGGAGTCCATCTTGGCATACCAGGCCCTCAGAGCCTGCTTGAGGCCATAAAGTGACTTCTTCAGTCGACAGACCAAATATGAGTCCTGCATAAATCTCTGGGGTTGCTCCATGTAAATCTCCTTAGAGATATCACTGTGAAGAAATGCATTCTTCACGTCCATCTGATGGAATTCCCATCCCTTGGCTGCCACAATGGCAAGGGCCAATCGAATGGAATCCATCTTCGCCACTGGAGTGAAGGTCTCATCATAGTCAATACCATGAACCTGCTAAAAGCCTTTGGTGACAAGCCTGGCTTTGTATTTGTTGATCTGTTCATCTGCTGCTCTCTTGGTCCTATAGACCCATTTGCATCTGACAAGTTTCCTCCCAGAAGGAAGGGGAACCAGATCCCAAGTCTGGTTCTCAAGGAGGGAGTTGTACTCCTCCTGCATGGAAGATTCCCAAAAGGGATTTCCAGCAGCCTCACCATAAGACTGTGGATCTGAAGACTGAACCAAGAAAATATGCCTGGAGGGCAATGGTTCAATGGAAACGAGTGCAACAGGAGGCTCCTCAAAATCAGATCGATTCCTCCTAGTATCGACTGGATCACCAACAAGATCCCCTGCATCCTGAAGAGTAGTATGTGCCCACTTGGGCCTCTGCTCTGGCTCTACAACTACATCTGGATGCTCTGACTCTGCATCTGATTGTACTGACTTTAAATCTGGATCATTTGATTCCTTTGAATCAAAACTCTTGTTTGAATAAGAGTCAGCATGTGCATGCTCATCATCTCAGACAGGTGGAAGAGTGAAGGTGTATGCATACGACTGCTGAGGTACATGTGGGAAACTTTCCTCGAATTGGACACTACGCTCAATGATGAGTTGGTCTGAGGAAAGATCAATAAGCCGATATCCCTTCTTACCATCGGGGTATCCAAAAAAAATGCACTCAGTGCTCTGTGGATCAAGTGCCTTTCTCTTTTCAGAGGGAATCTAGGCCCATGCACGTGAACCAAAAATGTGAAAGTGGGCCACTTCCAGTTTGAGGCGGATCCAAGCCTCGTAGGGGGTCTTATCCTTGACAGATCTATGAGGAGATCTGTTTTGGATGTATGTTTCACAGTTAAGTGCTTAGACCCATAGTCTTTGTGGTAGTGACTTTGCATGCAACATGCAAGATGCCATCTCCTTTAGAGATCTGTTTTTCCGCTCAACAACTCCGTTTTGCTGCAGAGTGTAGGAAACTGTATGATGCAATTGAATCCCTGCCTCATGGAAAATATTATGAATCTCATGATTCACATACTCTCCCCCGTTATCAATTTGGAGGACTTTGATCTTCTTTCCGGACTGTGTCTCAACCAAAGCTTTGAAATCTTTGAGGTGTTGAAAGACCTCAGATTTTTTCTTGAGAAAGTAGATCCAAGTAAAACGTGAGAAATCATCAACAAAAATGAGAACAAACCTCACTTTTCTGATCAATGGATGCGGAAAAGGATCCATGAGGTCACTGTGGATCAGATCTAAAGGTGCAAAAGCTCGCTGAGACTTTCCTTTGACGAATTTCTCTTGAGGGTGTTTTCCGAGAACACATCCCTCACATACTCCCTTGGATAAGAGGATGTCTGGTAGACCATCAACTAATATATTCTTGCTAAGTTGTTGCATGTATATGAAATTCAAATGTCCAAACCTTTCGTGCCATATCCTACTACTTTCATCAGCATGAGTAAGCAGTAAAGCAGAATCAAGTTCAATGAATTCAGAAAATGTATACAATCTAGACTGATGATTTACCTCACCGGTAGCAACCCTGGAGTTGGTTTGCATGTCATATATTTCCATGAAATTTGGTGTGAATACGACTTTATTTCTGGTGCCGAAATTTTCCATCTGATACACGGAGAGAAGGTTGACAAAAATCTTGGGAACATGCAACACGTTCTCAAAGCTTCCATTGGTGAGTTAAATCCTTCCTTTGCCGGTGACATCGACAGAAGAGTTGTCCCCCATTAGAATAGGAGGACCTTTGCATGCATCCAAAGAAGAATATATTGCTTCTGAGGAAGCCATTTGATGTGATGCTTTTGAATCTACGATCCAAGCATCGAGAGAGGAGTTGATGGCAATCAACACATGGCTAGAATTGTCTTTCTTGGAATTTGGATCTTCTGGCTTCTTCTTCTTTGCACCGTCTGGGATGCGATCTCCAAGGTTGTTTTGCTGAAGTATCTGAGACATCAGATCTATTTTTTTTTGCATGCATGTAGATTCTGAATGGAATCCTATGTGACAGTACGTTTATTTCTCTCCTTTTCTTCCCTTTTCTCCTTTGGATCCTGAGGCATCGGTGAAGGGTTTTGTGTACCCTTCCTTCTTCATATGTGCATGAGATTTTCGATTATATTTATCTTTAGATTTTTTATATTTGTGGTTTCCATCATGCACAGTGAGTGCATGTGCCCTTGGGCCTTTGATTGCGCCCATGTTGATGAGCTTGGTTTGCTCTTGTGTCAAGGATTCGATAAAGTCTTCAAGATAAGGCATCTTCCAAGTGGCTCCAGAGGCCAATCTGATAGTATGGAATGTGGATACGAATATAGAGAATTCAGGACCAAGCTTGGAGAGAATGGTGAGAACCATTCGTTTCTCCTCCTTCTATTTATCAACCCCACAAGCTTTGAGTCGCGACAGTAAATCCTTGAATTTTTTAAAGAAATCTTGGATATTCTTGAAGATTTTTGGATCCAATGTGAGCAGCTCCACCTCCAGCATGTGTCCCCTCATCTCATCCTATTTGCCAAAGATCCCTTCCAATATGGTCCAAGCTTCATTGGGAGTCTTACAGGAAGATATATGAAAAAGGAGATCGGGAGAAATAAGACTGCAAATTGTTCCGAGTGCCTCATCCATGCAATTTAAGTACTTGCATTTTTCTATGGCTGATGTTGGCTATGTATCTGTATTCATGGTTAACCTATACAACCTTCTGGATAAGAGATGTATGGCTATTTTCTCCTTCCATGCAAAATAGTTGTAAGGTGTAAGAATGAATTCTTTTTGGAATTCCATCTTTTCGTTGTCTTCGATCTTTTGTACCTGCAAAAAATTTTGGTGTAGCTTTTGCTTTGTAGTTCATCAGCTCTGATACCATGTAAGTGTGTTGAACTACACATAATAGATGTAGCTAAACAATGATACACACATTTGCAGAGAGAATTGGAAACAGAAGAAGAAAGAGAGAAAGAATGGAAAGAATTCTCATTAACTGTTGTGAATAATGAATAATTTACACATGATATACTCTGTATAACTCAATGAGTTCAACTTGAGATGAGCCAAGTCGCCATAATGGTGGTCTAGAGTGATCTGGACACACACCAACAGTTACGGGAGTGAACTGCCACCTATTACAGTCTCTCAGGCAGTTACGGGAGTGCACTTCCACCTAGTTGAGTTAACTAGTCAACTAATCTTCAGTTAACTGACTGAACAGAAAGTAGTGAGTTAACTCAAGGAATCAAGGCTAATGCTCCACTTTGGTGATGATACCAAGGCAAGGTCAAATTATCATGGTGATGATCCCAATGTTGCATGGTGATGATCCCAATGCAACATCTAAACTCAACTCAACTAGTCAAACTGAAGTGTGAACTGAAAGAGAATATTCTCCAGGTGGAATATTCTCTCCTAAAATATAGGAGACTGGATAATGACTAATTATGACTAATAAACAAATAAAAACCTTAGGAAAAATAAATCCTAGGTGTGTGTGAAGTAACTCCAACAATAACTTTTCTTGTTTTGATGGCAGAGCATGTAGATGAGAATGCTTGACGAGAATAGGAACACATGGTAGTTGAACCAATGGTCTTGACTAGTCAACGTAGTAAACAACATTGTAATGATATTTACGTTGATGAACTACATCTGTGAATAATAACTAACCATGGAAATTTAACCCTTTTTGTTATTGTAGTCGAGGTCCCTCAGTAGTGGCTTTCACGTCATGGAGAGTACCCGTCTAGATGTAACGCATCAGAGCATGCATATTGAATAATCACCAACATAGGGCCCAAAAAATAAAGCGGATCAAGACATGGATAAGCCAATCAACATATTTCTAAAAACTAAAAAACAGAAGAAAAAAAAAGTGATTGTATATATTATGAGAAACATGTATAATGGAAACATATTTTGATGATAAAATATATTAATATTTATTATTTGTTGTTACCTTCTTATGGATGTATGTTATGAGAAACATGTATAATGAAAACATATTTTGATGATAAAATACATGAATATATACTATTTGTTGCTACCTTCTTATGAATGTATGTTATATGTTTTGTATGTAAAAGACCACATAGTTGCACATAAATTCTTTCTTTCATTTACCTTTAAATTTTTTTTTTCTACTTTCTATGCATGAATCATACTATGCTACTTTCAATTATTTTCTAGTAGATAGATTGGGTATGGAGAATTGAGAGTGATGTGAGGTGGGGGGGATGGACCAAATGAGCTTCCACCTTCACGTGGTTGGCCATGTTCAGTAGAGAATAAATTATTCTCGAAACCAAGAGAAGCTCATTCATGTATTCCACTTTAGTCTTTCGAGAGTCTCATACATCTTGATACGTCTGTTTATTTATTTACTTATTATTCAATCATATAACCTTTTATTCTCTGATGATTTATGCAGGTATTTTGAAGGAAAAGGCTAGGGCTATGGTGCCGAGTTAGATTTTCTTTGGATATGTGGGGTGTTCACTTCAGACTAAAAGGATCTCTAAATTTTATTACCTTGTATCTTTATTTGTTATTTCGATCTAATTTCTTATGTCTTATTTACTAATAAAATCCATACTATCATAATGGGTTGCAATGGAATCTCATTATAGGCATAAGGGTGACCAACCAGTTGACACTTTTTGCAATTTTTTGGATATTCAATGGAATCTTAACATTGTGTCGACTACCATAGTCTAACATAGAGAAACTTCAACCTAGTAGTTTGCGTTCCACCATAATTCCGTCCACTCTCTTTATCATGCACCTCCCAAAGGATTAATTATACTTTATGATCTAGAATGCGTTAGTTTAAAATACTATCTATAGAAAGATTATATAGGTTTCCTATGGTGAACTTTTATTTTTCATAGTGGATAACCAATCATATTCATTGTTTATGGTCATACATATTTGGTACAAAAATGAACTTGAGGAACTTTGTGATTTATGTGAAATAACCTTGAACTGGTTCCACCCAAAATAGATTTAGATGTGGGAATTCATCCTGGGTATCCATAGCTTCCACATCTCTACCCATAGGCCTATGGAAAGAGTTACCACATCCATTCCCACAGGCCATGTGGGTAGAGTTGTAGCATCTACAGCTCTACCCACAAGCCTATGGGAAATGTTGTCACATCTCTGCCAACAGGCCTATTGGTAGAGTTTCCACATCTATTCCCACAGGTCTGTGGGTAGAGTTGTAGCATATGCAACTGCTCCCATAGGCTTGTGGGTATATTTTACACATCTATACCCACATGCATGTGGGTAGAGTTGTAGCATATGAAACTCTTCTGACAGGCCTGTGGGTAGAGTTTCCATGTAGTGAACTTAGATAACTAAACTTGGAGCTATATAGTGTTATATTTTCCTTATTTATAGATCATTAGTGTTACTTGTGTTCTTTTAATTTATTACCATTAACATATATATATATCCAGTATTGAGCAGTAGGAGCATAAACAAGAGACAAAAAGGACACAAGAGATTTATCCTAGGAAAACCCAAAAACCTTTCTTAGATAGATTTCGTTCACAAAGCAAGTCCAAATAGATAAACCCTAGCACAAAGTCTAGCTCAACTAGAAATATCACCACAACTACAACAACAACACTACACCAAGATACTGCACCTCCTCAAGAAGTAGCACACCATAGAGAGATACCAAAAGATTGAACAAGAAGAAACCAAGTCATTGCAACAGATGTGTCACCTTCTCAAAACTTGTGCCTTGATTCTTTGTAGTTGAGAGAGTGTGAGTGAGTGAAAAAATGAGCTAAGGTTCCTCCTTATTTATAGTCTTCATGTCCTTCTAGTTGGGCCAACTTCTCTTCTAGGAAGGTGTCTTTTCATTATACTTTATTCTTCTGGGCCAACTTCTCTTCTAGAGTATTTCAACGTATGTCCAATGGATCTCTTGCTTCTAGAATCTTCTCTGCATCTAAGAAAAGTCATCTAGGAGGGAAAGATCCTCCCATAGGTACCAAAAGATCTACACTCCCTCTTAGCTATGGAGGCATATTTCACGATGTCTTCATCTAGTAGTCCACTAACTACTTTGCAATCAGTTAGTAGCACACACCTACAACAATGCCATCGGTAGCTCAAATCATATGCCACAGTCTTTGAAATCAAATGATAGCTACACAAGCTACCACCACGCAATACAACAGTGTCTATGATTATGCAACAATCATCTAGTGGAACACAACAACTACAATATTCCCTTAGCCATGATCATAGTCTGCCACCTCCATGATTATGCAACAATCATCTAGTAGCACAAAACTACTACAATATTCCCTCAGCCATAGTTAGGATTCGTATGACTATGCAAAAATCATCTAGTAGCACACATCTACTACAATTCCATCACACATAGTCATACCTACTATTATGCAGCAATCAACTAGTAACACATGGTTACTACAATATGCCATTAGCCATAATCATAAATGATGTCTTTATAACTAAGCAACAATCAACCAGTAGCACACAACAACTACAATTCCATCAGCTATAGTTATAGTCTCATTTAGTAGCACGAAGCTACTCCCCTAGTCCTCACGAATATGCGTGTGATGTTTCTTCTCATTAGGTCCGAGAGTGAATTACCCCCTTAGTCGCAAGACTGATCCAGGGAACCCTTGGCCAAAGGGGTTAGCCAGCATGAGAAGAAACAAAACACCTCCCTCTCAATGAGGGTGGACATTCTGTATTATTCCAAGCTTGTATTTAGAGCACCTCAAATCTTTTTCACTCCTAGTTAAATCGGCATGACTAATAGGAGAAAGGCTACACCTGGGCCACTCACCACTAGCCAAATTAGCATGGCTAATCCTGTGACTGAATGTATCATTCTCCCTTGGTCAAGTCAGTATGACCAATATGGGAGAGTGTCTTCTCGATGCTACTCATTCGTGGATGTGTATGTTAGGACTCAGAAATGTCACATTTATATCCTGTTTTCCTTCACCATTCCTTACATTTCATGGTCCTAATAAACCTTTTATCATACCATTTCCATACATACATTTGGGTTTCATCTTATTATTTTCCACTTTATTCATTTCAATATTATAAGTGAATTTATGATTAAATATTAGAAAAATGACATATTTTCATTATATATCAAGGTTGGATGAGTTTGATGATGTGTGCAGGAATATGTGAAGATTTCAACAAAGTCAAATATTACCACCTAGCCTCAAATTCGAATTTCATCTTCAAGCTTTGAAGATTTGAAGAATATTTGGGACAATCATTCAAGCATATTCAAAGGAGAAGATCATGGAGATTTTGATAGGATATCTTATCCAATATATGAGTGGAGGATTTGAAGGAATAAGTTGAGAGAATAGTGGATCTGCAATTATGAAACTCTTCAAGACTTTCATGTATATAAGAGAGTGCTCTCTCTTCATGAGTGGGGGGAGTGAGACGCCATGCAATTCATAATTTGGTCTTGTAATTAGGAGAAGGGGATTCTTAACTTTGTTATTCTTTCATGCTTTTTCATTTGACTCCTGTAATATAATTTGAGATTGATATATTGTGTGAGCTAACATATGTATTTTGTCATTTAACTCTTCACATGTTGTATTGTTTTTCCCTTATGCAATTTCCCGCTTTCCTAGTTAGTCTTTCGATGCTTTTCTAGATTAATTTCATTTCATCAATTTAGATTACATTACTTCTACTTCAGTCCTGCATATATAGTGCGTGTGATTCATAAGCCTACGAACCTTGGATTGAAAAATTAAATAGTTGGGAAAATACTAAAACGAAATTAAACGACAATATTTCCTCCTAACATTTGGTGCCATTGGCGGGGAAGCACGATGGATTGAAGTTTAGTTTGATTTGCTGCAAGTGTGTTTGCATGTGTTGGTAAGGATTCATAGCAGCTACTTGAGTGGAGACTCGTCATGTTCTCCCTGCCAGCTCTAGAGTGTGAATTTCAATTTACGCAAATTTCATTTTTCGCAAGTGTGAATTTCAATTGTAGCAAGTGTGTTTTCTGCAACTGTGTAGAGTATGTGTTTTAGCAAGTATGATTTTTAGTTTTTTTATTTTTGATTTGGGTGCTGTAAGAACCCCTTTTTTAATATGTTTTAACAATGGGTGTCAACTTGGAACTACTCACTCAGATCCTCATGAAAGTCAGGATCTCCTCTTCTCAGGAAGAGGAGATCTTGACAGCAATTAAATATTCAAACACTCCTCCAACAACAAACGAGGATTAAACATCTGAAGAACCCTACATATTTGATGACAAACAATTATTCGAGTAGGAGATTGAGGAATATGAAGAGGAGTTACATAAATATTCGAGGGAGGAAAAACACGCCTATGAAATCATTATCGAACAATGGTTCCAGGTAAGCACTCGATTAGATAAATTTTATTTCTTAGTTAGTTTGTCGTTATAGCAACAAAATTCGTTTATTCATGTAAATTTCTATATTTCATTTGAAAATTTTCACATGAATATATTTTTGTTACTGTTGCATGCTTGGCTCCATTGGAAGTTTGACTACATGTAACTAATCTTTAAGTTTCAATTAGCATAGAGTAAGTAGGCTAACGAATAAAACAACGTTTTTGCTCTAATTTTTTATTTATTTATAATAAGTATGCTCTCCTCCGTGCTTCAAGCGATCGTGAGGATCAGAAAATAGGGATGATTTGGATTCTAGGAATGAATGTTCTTGCAAACATGGTTAAGAGTAAACACAATAAAACCAAAAATTTTCTATGCTGAAACAACGCAAATTTTACATGCTGTTACAACATGTTGATACAACGAAATTGTTTTTTTACAGACTATTACAACATGCTGATACAGTGCAAATTTTACATGTTATTATAGCATGCTGGTACAATGACATTTTACATGCCTATTACAACAGATCTGCAAATAATAAAACAATAGTTGCATTAGGATAAAAATAAAACAAAACAAAAAAATATAATAATAAATGGTCTGCAGATTCATGAGTTTTTCTCCACTGAACTGTCGCAGCACGCTGAAACAATGGTTGAAACTATGCATCTTCTTGTTTTTTACTTTCGGTCTAGGTTCATCCCTGGGTTTGAGTAGCAACAATATCATATCTCGCCCTCATTGTTAGTTGTATCTTTTGACATTGAATACAATCAACAACATTAAATCCTTACACGTTGCAACCTGTAAAAGTTAAAAATGTGGAAGAATCAATTAAAATTTTGAATCCCGATCGTAGTCTTTGAAAATTATGGTTATTGCGAATCCCTACCATTTTTCTCGTATTTGCTAAGTCTAGTGGGAATAAAATCTTAAAAAAAAAAAAAATTCTTATATGGAAAGATCAGTCATTAAAAACTACGGAAAGATAGCCTCTATTCACAGAATTAAGAGGAAGATTTTATGCAAAAATATTCACACGATAACCATATCAAATCATAAATTTGTTTTATATCAATCCATTCAGAGATTTGCTGATTGTTGCAAGATACAATGTCATGGTTTCGACCTTGTCTCCTGGATGTTTTTGCATGTGGTTTGTGGAATGTGATCCCGAGTTTTCTGCCATTTACACTATCCTTCTATCCCACTTCTTCGATCTTTATTTGAACTCCACCCTTTACTCTTTCCTCATAATCAAATCATTGATGCAGACTGCCATATATGAGAAACCGGAACCACTCAATGACTAAAAGACTCCATGAATATTTGAATCTTTCCAGAGCTCTCAGTACTCAAAGTGATTATCTCTCTTTTGTTGTCATCATACCCGATATGTTATCATTTATCCCAGAGACTATTCTGCAAATCCAGCCACGTTTTCCAGATCATTTGACCCTATTACAATCATTGAATATTTTCTTTAGGTATTCATATCGTTTTTCATACTCACGATAGTCTGTGGAGATGTGCACTGACTTGGATAATTTATTATCAAATCAATTTATTGTTTATGGACATCATTTCTGTCAAATAACAATAAACTTAGATCTGATAAAAAAATCAAAGATCTCAATTAATAACACAACCGGATCATGCCTATCGACTACACGCTACAAGAACGCAAAAACGTTATAACAAATAAGCTGGAAATAAACAATAATGTGTGGCTAAGATCAATCAATTGGCTAATTCGTTCGTGAAATCCATTGACAGACGTTTGGATGATTGATAATCTGGACAGGCTGAAGTAACAAATCATGAACATTTGATTAATGTACAATAGGACTTGGATCTATCAGTCTTCAGTTGCTTTGACAGAGGTATTCATACCCTCCGCCATCCTACACACAATTTCGAACTGTTTGTGAGATGACATTTGCAATAAATATTGATCAATTGATTGTTGCCAATAAAACTAAATTTGTAACTTGGAATATTACATGAAAAAGATGTTGATAAAGGTTTAGGTTTGAAATTTAATGATCATTAACATTCCACATATGGTCTAAGAAGAAGGATGTCATTGAAGGCCTTCCTAGGTATTACATGGAAATATTAACACGGACACGATGAAGGTGCATGCTCCAGCATCCTTGCTAAAATAACTGACTAAAGGAATGCGCAGGT
This sequence comes from Picea mariana, assembly GCA_032191745.1. Classification (NCBI taxonomy): domain Eukaryota; kingdom Viridiplantae; phylum Streptophyta; class Pinopsida; order Pinales; family Pinaceae; genus Picea; species Picea mariana. The sequence continues at coordinate 205,099 of JASDQU010099862.1, forward strand.
AAGTGCATGATGATAGGGATCCATGAGGTAAGAAGATCCATTTTTCTTTCTCTCCCAAATTCTTAATATACCCCCGAAATCTGGTTTTAGATCGTTTATCTCCTCATTCAACAACATTCAGAGATTTTTTTGTCGGAGGTTGTAAGAGTAGATCTGATTTGATTAATTTGCAGAAATATTATTTGATTGTTTTTAAGGATGCACCGATTTTGTTGTATTCGATTTGATTTGCAGCGATATCATTTCTGCTATATCAGGGATTGCTATTGGAATGGGTTACACACGTGTTGCCTGGAACTTGTAGTTCAACATCAGAATATAGATTTCCAGCTAAGTTGGTTTAGAGTTACATCAAGGTGCCATGCCGTTTAAGGTTTGTAGTGTTGTTGGCTCTTTTGCGATCTCAATTCGAAGCAGAACCTTCTCACAAGGTTGTGGTTTTCTTCTCAACATGTGATGTGGTGGATTTCCACTATGCTCTCATAAGTGAGTTTCATTGGGTTACACATTTTCAAGAGGCGGATGAAGAAAAGGGAAGCTTCATAAAATCCAAAACGTTTCGTCTACATGGAAATATGGCATAAGCAGAATGGAAGCAAACTTTTCATGGATATAATGAAGAAAAATGTGATCTTCTCTTATGCACTGATGTCACAGCAAGAGGCTTGGACTTTCCAAAATTTGGATGCATTATTCAGTATGACTCTCTAGGAGATGCGAATGAATATGTGCACAGGGTTGGTAGAACAACTCATCTATACCAGAAAGGGGAAGCTGTATTATTTTTGCAGCCTATTGAGTTGGATTATTTGAAAGAATTGCAGAAACATGGTGTGCCCTTGAATGAGCTTTCTTTGCAAAATGTTTTGGATCATATTCACGTGCGTGGAAGGACATATAATAAATAGGCAAAAATTTTAAGCATACAATTCAACAATTGATGAACGTCAGGTACGCCTCATTCCAGAAAACACATATACAAGACAATGCGTCATTTCTCATTTATGTGCATGTTGTTTTGCTATCTCTCGTTACCCCAACTGGTAAGATAACTGAATGCGATTTTGGTATATAATTGTCAAGTGGAGAATGGATTTGTACTGAGATCTACTTCTCAGCATTTTGAGGAGTTATGCCGATGTCTTCTTAAGAAAACAAATAGAAGTTTGTCATTTTCTCTCGACTCACCCTTGATTATCCATAAACAAATCGCCTTGTTAATTTTTCTTACGACGGTGTGTCAGAGGTGATGTGTTTTAAATGACATATGCATTTTTGTTATCTAACTTGTGGAATATATGAAGGTGAATGATAATGCAGGTCTAGTCAAGTAACTCATACAATGCAAAATTATCAGGGAAGTTAATGACAACACTCTTGGATCCATCCTAAGTGCAATCCAAATATCTCTAAATTCACTGTCCTATTCCTTGAATTTAATCAGTAGGGGATGAATGGAAGTGTCATAAACAGGTTTCTTTTTCCTTGAATGACGGTCACATAAGAAACAAACATTCATCAACGACAGCAACACAAAAAGGATTCAAAGCATTACTGCAGAAGATATTTTTGACAGAACTTTCCAAGCTGTAGCATGGGATTTATGTCACCAAATAACTGTTGTTTTGGAGAATGCAAGAAGGACTATGTTGAAGTTTATAGTTGATATTTTGATTTTATGGAACTTCTTATGACCTTTCGTGTTGTGACCTTATTCGTATTTCTAGAATAATGAAGTTTTCTTCATTTTTGCACCATGAATTTCTTTTATTTCATTTGTTTTGTTGTAAAAAGAAAAATAATAAAAAAATATAATAATAATAAAATCATAAAAAAAAAAATGTTTTCATTTGTTTTATGGAAAGAAAAACAATAAAAACACTTAAAAACTCATAATTTTTAAATTGCAAATGGATATTCTTGAAAACAATAATAAATACATGTTTCTTATGTTTAACATTCATTTGTTTTTCTTAAGTCACTTTGGCGGCAATCAACGACGAAACGAATAAGTGCGGATAACATGTATAATTGTATTTATTTTTTATCTCAATTAGTTCGCATTTGTACTTATCTCTTTCCTTTTATGTTTTATGATGCTCTCACGAAGTTTTGATTGCAGTATTAGTACTAAATATTGATTGCAGGAACAGGATGCTCATTTTCCATGCCATGGTGATTTTCAAGAATCACAAATTTCTTCAAAGAATACATGATTTGCTAGACAACTTGAAGGAGCTGTTACTCATCAGAGACATCAGACATTTTTTGATACACAACAACATTTTGTTGTTACACAGAAAATTTTTGCGCATCCTGATGTTTGTTGTTACACAAAAAACATTTTGCTAATACACAACAATATTTTGCTGATACACAACAACGTTTTGCTGATACACAGAAACATTTTGCTGATACACAACAATATTTTGCTGATACATAGAAACCTTTTGTGCATCTTGATGTTTGTTGTTACACAGAAACATTTTGTCAAATTTCATGTTGTAACACTGTCCTAGTTCTTCTTCAAAGCTGATTAATCATCCTGTGTTGAAGCTATCTTCCATTTCCTTAACTTTCATGATTCCACACACCTATTTTTCTGAGTTGCATACATCATTTCCCTTATCTTTTCCAGTTCATTTTTGCCTTTTGTGTTTTCCTTCTGAATAAAACAAACCCCCTCATGTTGTAACACTGTCCTAGTTCTTCTTCAAAGCTGATTAATCATCCTGTGTTGAAGCTATCTTCCATTTCCTTAACTTTCATGATTCCACACACCTATTTTTCTGAGTTGCATACATCATTTCCCTTATCTTTTCCAGTTCATTTTTGCCTTTTGTGTTTTCCTTCTGAATAAAACAAACCCCCTTTCCATGATTACATTTCCTTCCCATAAACATTGTTGCTACTGATATCTTACATCTATAGTCCTACCGATCTTTTTATAAAGTCGTGTTGACTGATGTGGGATTCCTTAAGGCCCACCTTTCAATGGTCTTGCCCCATCAACCTCGACACCTTATTTGGGATATAGACTAGAGTTTTTTTTTGAGTACCTTGAGGCTTGCATGCCTTAATGACAAGCTCTCTCGCTAGCAATCATGGGAATACATCAATGTCCCTTGATTGTTAGATCTTGCAAGTGGCTCAACATCAGCCCATCTATTTTCACTTCACAAGATGTACTCGGGTACCTTGACACTCATTGACATCACTGGTTAGTTTGTCTCGCATTGGTTAACGACATTCATTAATGGCTAGTAATCCAATGATTTCTCTTCATGCTCAACATCGACACATTCATTCGCATGATTAGAATTGTACCATCGATTTGTAGCAGGTGAAGACTATACACTTTTTCATGATCCACTCAACAATTGCAACAGTTTGATTTCAGATCTATGAGAGTACCACAGTTCCATATTCCTTGCCTTCCACATTTCTGATGATTCAATGGTAGCAGTTCAGATTTCTTCACTTCCCATGATCCAGTTACAGCAGCAACAACATTAGCAGTTCCATTTTCTTGATCTTGTAGCAGTGACACCTTCCATCTTCCATCAGCCGCAGTCAAATATTCTTTGCTCCAGCAGTTACAACAGTTGCAGCTACAATGCCAGTCACATTTTCTTGATCCAACAGCCGCAACAACTACATCTACTTTTGGGTAAGTGGAGGTATGTTCTTTTCTAAGCTTTAATCACACAATTTCTTATATGCTGACTTGAATATTTTGGAAAATTTACTCGCCATGCTCTCTTTCCTTCCATTGCCTACACTAAGTTGCATGAGGGCATGCAACCGATTCAGTTGGGGAGGGGGGGGGGGAACTATTTTATCACATATTCATTACCATTATTGCATTTTACCATCTCATCATTCCATTTATGATTCACTAACAATTCTTTTCCAACGACACTTTGTTGCATTTCGATTGATATACATATTGGCATGATTCATAAAGATAAAGAAAAGGCTTTATTATACTCAATGATTCTCTCTTATGCACATTAATAGCTTATTATTTCCAGTGAGTACATGGCTAAATTATTGCAGCAAGAAAATCAATAAGTGAAATGAATGTCGTTAACACAAGAACCAACATTCTTTGTATTCATGGTTGTCACACAAGAACCAACCATAAGAAAAATTTCACATGACGTTACACATATTGCACATGTTGTTACACATATTTTACATGTTGTTACTCTTGTATCTATCTCATGCCCTGTAAACATTCATTGTTAAAAGGACATCATCAATCAAAGCCATAGTTTAAATTCCAAAAGTTCTTGAGAAGATCCATGCATGGTTGCATGAGAACATGCAACAAGTTGAGTTGGGGGGTATGTTAGGACTCAAAAATGTCACATTTATATCCTCTTCTCCTTCACCATTCCTTAAATTTCATGGTCCTAATAAACCTTTTATCATACCATTTCCATACATACATTTGGGTTTCATCTTATTATTTTCCACTTTATTCATTTCAGTATTATAAGTGGATTTATGATTAAATCTTAGAAAAATGACATATTTTCATTATATATCAAGGTTGGATGAGTTTGATGATGTGTGCAGGCATATGTGAAGATTTCAACAAAGTCAAATATTTCCACCTAGCCTCAAATTCGAATTTCATATTCAAGCTTTGAAGATTTGAAGAATATTTGGGACAATCATTCAAGCATATTCAAAGGAGAAGATCATGGAGATTTTGATAGGATATATTATCCAATATATGAGTGGAGGATTTGAAGGAATAAGTTGAGAGAATAGTGGATTTGCAATTATGACACTCTTCAAGACTTTCATGTATATAAGAGAGTTCTCTCTCTTCATGAGTTGGGGGGTTGAGACATCATGTAATTCATAATTTGATCTTGTAATTAGGAGAAGGGGATTCTTAGATTTGTTATTCTTTCATGCTTTGTCATCTGAATCATGTAATATAATTTGAGATTGATATATTGTGTGAGCTCACATATGTCTTTTGTCGTTTAACTCTTCACATGTTGTATTGTTTTTCCCTTATGCAATTTCTTGCTTTCCTAGTTAGTCTTTCGATGCTTTCCTAGTTTAATTTCATTTTAGCAATTTAGATTAGATTACTTCTACTTCAGTCCTACATATATAGTGTGTGTGCTTCGTAAGCCTGCGAACCTCGGATTGACAAATTAAATAGTTGGGCAAATACTACAACAAAATTAAATGACAATATTTTCGCCTAACATTTTGGTGTCGTTGTCGGGGAAGCACGATGGATTGAAGTTTAATTTGATTTCCTACAAGTTTGTTTGCATGTGTTGGTAAGGGGTCATAGAAAATACTTGAGTGGAGGCTCCTCATGTTCTCCCTGCCATCTCTAGAGTGTGAATTTCAATTTATGCAAATTTCATTTTTCGCAAGTGTGAATTTCAATTGTAGCAAGTGTGTTTTCCACAACTGTGGAGAGTATGTGTTTTAGAAAGTATGATTTTCATTTTTTTTTATTTTTTATTTGGGTGTTGTAAGAACCACTTTTTCAATATGTTTTAATAATGAGTGTCAGCTTGGAACTACTCACTCAGATCCTTGCGAAAGTCGGGATCTCCTCTTCTCAGGAAGAAGAGATCTTGACAGCAATTAAAGATTCAAACACTCCTCCAGCAACAAACGAGGATTCAAAATCTGAAGAGCCCTACATATTTGATGATGAACAATCATTGGAGAAGGAGATTGAGGAAGATGAAGAGGAGTTATAGCAAGATCTGAGCAAGGAAAAATGCGCCTATGAAGGCATTATCGAACAATGGTTCTAGGTAAGCACTCGATTAGATAAATTTTATTTCTTAGTTAGTTTGTCATTACAGCAACAAAATTCCTTTATTCATGTAAATTTCTATATTTCATTTGAAAAATTGCACATGAATATATTTTTTTACTGTTGCATGCTTGGCTCCATTGGAAGTTTGAATACACGTAACTAATCTTTGAGTTTCAATTGTTCAAAAACACAGGTATTCCAACATAGGATGAACACCTTCAGTAACCACTCACATAACCAGATAAAAGATCAACACACCGATGTTTTCATGTGGTAAAACCCCTATGGGGAAACATCCACGGCCCCATCCAACGCGACCACTTGGAGCAGTTTATTAATGCAAAGAAAAAGATTACAGAGAGATTTTAAAAGAGAGTTTCTCACAATCGATCATTGACAAATGACCCTCCATGATTTTTAAATAGAGATCATGGACCAATCGGGTCTAAAGCCATGGATCAATGGTCATTAAGATCGAGGAGAGTATGAACCATCAGATCACTCTATGTCGGGAACATATCGTGACCATCAGATTTCCTAACTACAAATTCATACTAATGCATACTAAATAAACACACTAAGAAACACACTTTTACCTAATGACATATTAGACCAAGTAGATCTTAACTAACTCCTAAGTGTCTAAATATCCTAACATCCCCCCTTAAGAACAACTTGGGATAGGATTGAAGATTTTACAATAGTGACACAATAGGAGAAGGAAGGAGGCATTAGAGCCTATCCCCCCTTAATGACAACTTCCTGAACTCCTAACATACATCAAAGTTTGGAAAACTTCGCTTCTATAAGAGAATTTGTGAAAATGTCTGCAACTTGATCTTCTGTACAGTGAAAGAGAACTTCAATAACTTGATCATGAATTAGATTTCCGATGAAGTGCATGCATATCTCAATGTGTTTGATACGCTAATGTTGAATTGGGTCTTTGGTGAGCTTGATGGAACTCTGATTGTCACACCAAAGGCTGGTCGAATGCTGGTGCTAGAATACAAACTTTGAAAGTATCTGTCAAAGCCACAGGGCTTCTTGACTTGCATTTACTACTGCTTGGTACTCTGCTTCTGCTGAAGAAAGTACAATAGCCTATTGTTTCTTACAGGCCCAAGTGATAGGTCCTAAACCAAGGATGAAAACATAACCTACAGTAGACTCTCGATTATCAGGGTTGCCGACCCAATCTGAATCAGTGAAACCAACCAATAAAGGAGTCCCCCCTGAACTGTAATGTATCTCGAACTGAACTGTACCACGAACATGGATAAGTATTCTTTTATCTTCTTTCCAATGGCTTTCATGGGGTGTTTTCATATATCAAGCAACAAGACCAACAACAAAGGAAAGATTAGGATGAGTATGAGTCAAGTATAAGAGGCTACCAACTAACTGACGGTACAGGGTGGCATCAACTTCAGGAAAAGTATAGGTGGTGGAAAGCTTGACTCCAGACTGGAAGGGAGAAGGGGTTGGTTTACAATTGTCCATGTGAAAGCGACGAAGAAGGTCACAAGCATACTTAGACTGGGAAAGAAAAATTCCTTCATTGGTTTGCAAAACTTGGAGGCCAAGGAAATAGTGCAAAACACCTAAGTCTGTCATTTCAAATTTCTTCTTAAGGCTGGTTTTCACATGGCTTAAAATTTTTGAGTGACTACCAGTAAGGATAAGGTCATCAACATAAAGGAGAAGGATTATGATATGGATTCCTACTTTCTTGGTATAGACATTAGGATCAGAATGGCATCTAGAGAATCCAGTGGCAATAAGAAAGCTATCCGTTTTGGCATACCAAGCTCGAGGAGCTTGCTTGAGACCATAAAGAGATTTATTGAAGCGACAAACAAGGGTAGAGTCATTATGGACATAGCCAGGAGGTTGTTCAATGTATATTTCTTCTTGCAAATATCCATGCAAGAAGGCAGATTTAACATCCATCTGATGGAACTTCCATTTATGTGAGGCAGAAAGGGAAAGAGCAAGGTGGATGGAATTCATTTTTGTTACAAGGGCAAAGGTTTCATTATAGTCAATTCCTTCAACTTGGGAAAATCCTTTGGCAACTAACCAAGCATTATGTCTTTCAACACTTCCATCTGATTCATACTTAGTTCTATAGACTCATTTTCATCTAACAAGTTTTCTTCCTTTTGGAAGAGGTACAAGATCCCAAGTAGTATCATTTGCCATTAAAGAACGATACTCTTCATTCATTGATGTATCCCAATCTGGATGAATTGAAGCTTCTACAAATGTCTCTGGATCATGAGTTTCTGAAACTTGAGCCAAAAGAGAAGAGGCTCGCTGGAACTGTGAACGTGTTCGACGCTGATCTGAAGGATCACCGACAAGATCACCAACTACTTCTCGTGTTGAACGAACCCATCTAGGAAGCGGTGGAGCTAGTGCTAGTTCAGGTTCAAAGGACTCATCTGGAGGAGGGTGAGTAGGCGGAGGTGGATTTTCATCCTCACTATCATCATCTGAAGAATAAACCATATCATAAGAAGGCACAAATGTCGAAGATGGCTTGCAGGCCGAAGAAGGCACAATCATCAAATTAGGCTCGCAGGCCAAGAGATTTTCATCAAATTTAACATCTCTTCTAATAATAATTTCATTACAATGTGATTGACGAAGTCTGTAACCTTTGAAATCTTCAGAATAACCAAAAGATATACACTTCTCACTTTTAGGCTGCAATGCTTTCCTTTTCTCATCAGGAATGTGAGCCCATGCTATACTGCCAAATACACGGAAGTGACTTACATCTGGTTTAATTTTAGTCCAAGCTTCTTACAGTGTTATATTTTTAAGAGCCTTTGTGGGAGTGCGATTTACTATGTAATTTGCACAGTTGATGGCTTCCACACAATACTTTAGACTTAATCCCTTAGATTGGATCATATAATTAGCCATTTCTTTTAATGTGTGGTTCTTTCTCTCAGCAACACCATTTTGTTGTGGTGTATATGGAACAGTGTGCTGCATTTGGATTCACTCTGTAGTGCAGTAGCTTGTAAAATTATTGTTCACATATTTTTCTCCATTATCTATTCTTAACGTTTGAATTTGATGTCCAAATTGCTTTTCTACAAGGGCCTTGTAGGTCAAAAACTTATCAAAAACTTCACTCTTGAGTTTTAAGAAGTAAACCCAAGTACATCTAGAAAAGTCATCAATGAAAGTTAAGAAATACTTGCACCCAGAAAAAGAAGGAGAAGAAAGTGGACCACACAAATCACTGTGAACAAGCTGCAAAGGACCCGAGGCATGCCAAGAGGCACGTTTGTCAAAACTGTCCCGATGATGTTTGTCGAGAACACAACCAACACAAACACCATCTCTGCATGAAACAAGAGGAAGACCAGTCACCATCTATTGATTACATAGTTGCTACAATGAGCGATAGTTTAGATGACCAAACCGCTCATGCCAACGTTTGCTCAAGTCATCGTTATGAGAAACAAAAACTGATGAAAAATATGATGACCCAAAGTTTTCAAACTTGTAAAACCTGGTAATATCATCAACAATTCCAGTTGCAAGAACATGCTTAGGATCTTTTAGATCTTTGATTACAAATTGGTGAGGTGAAAACTCGACGGTTTTACCTTCACCTGAATGAGTGATTTGATATACTAATAGAAGGTTACAAGAAAGACTTGGAACACATAATACATCATTGAAATGACCATTATCTACTTGAACTGTTCCAGATCCTACAACACTAAGAGATCTATCATCACCAACAAATATTTTCTTGGTGTTACATTCATTTAGAGAAGAAAATATGGCTTTATCCTTAGCCATATGATAAGATGCTCCTGAATCAATAAGCCACTCATCAGAAGAAGAAGTAGTAGTAGAATTTGAATTGAAGGAGAAACTAGAAGAAGAAAGTGCATGTTCGTGAGAAGAAGTAGAATCAATATTGATGTTGTGCTTCTTCATCGCTGCTTCTAAAGCTGCCATCTTCTTGAAACATTTGGACTCATCATGACCATCTTTATCACAAAAGTTGCAATGTCTGTTAGTATTCTTACTTTTATATTTTGCTCCTTTGTCACCAGTAGGAGCTGAAGCTATCTGAGCAGGTTTGGGACCCGTATGTTGTTTGTTGTTGTAGCGAGGATGTTGCTTCTTAGGATACTTGGGTTTATCTTTCTGCTGGGAAACTAAGGCTTTGTTGGAGGGACTTGCAGTGTTTATCACTCCAAATTGTACAACCTTATCTTCCTCTCGAATCAAAGAAGCACAAAAGGAATCATATCTCGCCCTCATTGTTAGTTGTATCTTTTGACATTGAATACAGTCAACAACATTAAATCCTTACATGTTGCAACTTGTAAAAGTTAAAAATGTGGAAGAATCAATTAAAATTTTGAATCCTGATCGTAGTCTTTGCAAATTCTTGTTATTGTGAATCCCTACCATTTTTCTCGTATTTGCTAAGTCTAGTGGGAATAAAATCTTAAAAAAAAAATCGCTTATATGGAAAGATCAATCATTAAAAACTACAGAAAGATAGCCTCTATTCGCAGAATTAAAAGGAAGATTTTATGCAAAAATATTCACACGATAAGGGCGATCTCAAATCAAATCATAACCATTTCAAATTAGAAATTTGTTTTATATCGATCCATTCAAAGATTTGTTGATTGTTGCAAGATAGTTATGGACTCTTAGGAGATCAATATCATGGTTTTGACCTTGTCTCCTGGATGCTTTCACATGTGGTTTGTGGAATGTGATCCCGAGTTTTCTACCATTTACACTATCCTTCTATCCCACTTCTTTGATCTTGATTTGAAAACCACCCTTTACTCTTTCCTCATAATCAAATCGTTGATGTAGACTGCCATGTATGAGAAACCAAAACCACTTGATGACTAAAAGACTCCATGAATATTTGACTCTTTCCAGTGCTCTCAGTACTCAAAGTGACTATCTCTCTTTTTTTGTCATCATACCCGATCTGTTATCATTTATTTCAAAGACTATTCTGCAAATCTAGACATGTTTTCCAAATCACTTGACCCTATTACAATCATTGAATATTTTCTTTAGGTATTCATATCGTTTTTCATACTCATGGTAGTCTTTGGAGATGTGCACTAACTTGGAGAATTTATTATCAAATTGATTTATTGTTTATGGATATCAAATCTGTCAAATAACAGTCAACTTAGATATGATAAAACAATCAAACATCTCAAATAATAACACAACCGGATCATGCCTATCCACTGCACGCTACAAGAACGCAAAAATGTTATAACGAATAAGTTGGAAATAAGCAATAATGTGTGGCTAAGATCAATCAATTGGCTAATTCGTTCGTGAAATCCATTGATAGACGTTTGGATGATTGATAATATGGACAGGCTGAAGTAAAAAATCATGAACATTTGATTAATGTGCAATAGGACTTGGATCTATCAGTCTTCGGTTGCTTTGACAGAGGTATTCATACCCTCCGCCATCCTACACACAATTTCAAACTGTTTGTGAGATAGAATTTGCAATAACTATTGATCAATTGATTGCCGCCAATAAAACTGAATTTGTAACCTAGAAGATTACATGCAAAATATGTTGATAAAGGTTCAGGTTTGAAATTGCATGATCATCAACATTCCACATCTGGTCTAAGAAGAAGGTTGTCATTGAAGGCCTTCCTAGGTATTACATGGAAATCTTAACATGGACAAGATGAAGGCACACGCTCCAGCATCCTTGCTGAAATAACTGACTAAAGGAACACGCAGGTAAGTGCATGATGAGGGGGATTGATGAGGTAAGAAGATCCATTTTTCTTTCTCTCCCAGATTCTCAATATACCCTCGAAACCTAGTTTTAGATCATTTATCTCCTCATTCAATATGATTCAGAGATTTTTCTACCGGAGGTTGTAAGAGTAGATCTGATTTGATTAATTTGCGGAAATCTTATTTGATTGTTTTTAAGGATGCACCGATTTTGTTGTATTCGATTTGATTTACAACAATATCATTTCTACTATATCAGGGATTGCTATTGGAATGGGTTACGCATGTGTTGCCTGGAACTTATAGTTCAGCATCAAAATACAGATTTCCAGCTACATTAGTTGAGAGTTACATGAAGGTTCCATGTCGTTTAAGGTTTGTAGTGTTGTTGGCTCTTTTGCGATCTCAATTCGAAGTAGAACCTTCTCGCAAAGTTGTGGTTTTCTTCTCAACATGTGATGCGGTGGATTTCCCCTATGCACTCATAAGTGAGTTTCACTAGGTTACACATTTTCAACAAGTGGATGAAGAAAAGGGAAGCTTCATAAAATCCAAAATGTTTCATCTACATGGAACACAACGCTCATTTTTCCATGCCACAATGATTTTCAAGAATCACAAATTTCTTCAAAGAATACATGCTTTGCTAGACAGCTTGAAGGAGCTGTTACTCATCAAAAACATCATGACATTTTCTGATACACAACAACATTTTGTTGTTACACAAAAACTTTTTGCGCATCCTGATGTTTGTTGTTACACAGAAAACATTTTGTTGATACACAACAATATTTTGTTAATACACAACAACGTTTTGCTGATACATAGAAACATTTTTCTGATACACAACAATATTTTGCTGATACACAGAAACATTTTGTGCATCCTGATGTTTGTTGTTACACATAAACATTTTTCCAAATTTCATGATGTAACACTATCCCAGTTCTGCTTCAAAGTTGATTAATCATCCTATGTTGAAACTATCTTCCATTGCCTTAACTTTCATAATTCCATGCACCTAGTTTTCTGAGTTGCGTACATCATTTCCCTTATCTTTTCCAGTTCATTTTTGTCTTTCCGCTTTTCCTTCTGAATAAAACAAACCCCCTTTCCATGATTACATTTCCTTGCCATAAACATTGTTGCCACTGAGATCTTACATCTAGTCCTACCAATATTTTATAAAGTCGTGTTGAATGATGTGAGATTCCTTAAGGCCCACCTTTCAACAGTCTTTCCCCATTGACCTCGACACCTTATCTGCGATATAGACTAGAGTTCCTTTTTGAGTACCTTGAGGCTTGCATGCCTTAATGACAAGCTCTCTCGCTAGCAATCATGTGAATACATCAATGTCCCTTGATTGTTAGATCTTGCAAGTGGCTCGACATCAACCCATCTATTCGCACTTCACAAGATGTACTCAGGTACCTTACTCTCATTGAAATCACTTGTGAGTTTGTCTTGCATTGGTTAATGGAATTCATCAATGGTCGATAATCCAATGATTTCTCTTCATGTTCAACATCGACACGTTCATTCGCATGATTGGAATTGTACCATCGATTTGTAGCAGGTGAAGACTATACACTTTTTCATGATCCCCTCAGCAATTACATCAGTTTGATTTCATATCTATGAGAGTACCACGGTTCCATATTCTCTACCTTCCACATTTCTCATGATTCAACGGTAGCAGTTCAGATTCCTTCACTTCCCATGATCCAGTTACAACAACAACAACATTAGCAGTTCCATTTTCCTGATCTTGTAGCAGTGAGACCTTCCATCTTCCATCATTCACAGTCAGATATTCTTTGCTCCAGTAGTTACAACAGTTGCAGCTACAACGCCAGTCACGTTTTCTTGATCCAGCAGCCACAACAACTACATCTACTTTTGGGTAAGTGGAGGTATGTTCTTTTCTAAGCTTTAATCACACAATTCCTTATATGCTGACTTGAATATTTTGGAAAAATTCCTTGCCATGCTCTCTTTCCTTCCATGACCTACACTAAGTTGCATGAGGGAATGCAACCGATTTAGTTGGGGAGGGGGGAGGGAGGGGGGGGGTGGGGGAACTATTTCACCACATATTCATTACCATTATTCCATTTTACCATCTCATCATTCCATTTATGATTCACTAACAATTATTTTCCAATGACACTTTGTTGCATTTTGATTGATATACATATTGGCATGATTAATAAAGATAAAGAAAAGGATTTCTTATACTCAATGATTATCTCTTATGCACATTGATTGCTTATTATTTCCATAGAGTACATGGCTAAATTATTGCAGCAAGAAAATCAATAAGTGAAATGAATGTTGTTAACACAAGAACCAACATTCTTTGTATTCATGGTTGTCACACAAGAACCAACCATAAGAAAAATTTCACATGACGTTACACATATTTCACATGTTGTTACACATATTTTACATGTTGTTACTCTTGTATCTCATACCCTGGAAACATTCATTGTTAAAAGGACATCATCAATCAAAGCCATAGTTTAAATGCCAAAAGTTCTTGAGAAGATCCATGCATGGTTGCATGAGGACATGCAACAAGTTGAGTTGGGGGGTATGTTAGGACTCATAAATGTCACCTTTATATCCTCTTTTCCTTCACCATTCCTTACATTTCATGGTCCTAATAAACCTTTTATCATACCATTTCCATACATACATTTGGGTTTCATCTTATTATTTTCCACTTTATTCATTTCAGTATTATAAGTGAATTTATGATTAAATCTTAGAAAAATGACATATTTTCATTATATATCAAGGTTGGATGAGTTTGATGATGTGTGCAGGCATATGTGAAGATTTCAACAAAGTCGAATATTGCCACCTAGCCTCAAATTCGAATTTCATCTTCAAGCTTTGAAGATTTGAAGAATATTTGGGACAATCATTCAAGCATATTCAAAGGAGAAGATCATGGAGAATTTGATAGGATATCTTATCCAAGATATGAGTGGAGGATTTGAAGGAATAAGTTGAGAGAATAGTGGATATGCAATTATGAAACTCTTCAAGACTTTCATGTATATAAGAGAGAGCTCTCTCTTCATGAGTGGGGGGAGTGAGACATCATGTAATTCATAATTAATTTGGTCTTGTAATTAGGAGAAGGGGATTCTTAGCTTTGTTATTCTTTCATTCTTTTTCATTTGACTCCTATAATATAATTTGAGATTGATATATTGTGTGAGATCACATATGTATGTTGTCGTTTAACTCTTCACGTGTTGTATTGTTTTTCCCTTATGCAATTTCCTTCTTTCCTAGTTAGTCTTTCGATGCTTTCCTAGATTAATTTCATTTCATAAATTTAGATTACATTACTTCTACTTCAGTCCTACATATATAGTGCATGTGCTCCGTAAGCCTATGAACCTCAGATTGACAAATTAAATAGTTGGGAAAATACTACAACGGAATTAAACGACAATATTTCTGAGCTCCCTTCTGTATCATGTCTCGGATGAAGTTCTGCAAGAAAATTTTGAAGTCACATTGCTTCATGGCTTGCAATACTAGCTGCTATATTCTCTGCCTCTATTGTACTAATTTCCATTTATTTCTTCTCTCTTCTAAACCATGATATCACACTAATACCAAAACTGAAGCAGTATCTGGAATCACTCTTCTGACCCACTACACTCCATGCACAATCACAATTTGTATAACCTTGCAGCTTCAGATCTCCATTCGATGCAAATCTTAATCCATATCCAATCGTACCATGTAGGTATCTCAACAGATGTTTTGCTTCCATCCAATGCACATGTCTAGGTTCAACCATGTACTGACTCAAGGCATTCACTACAAAACATATGTCTGGTCTTGTGTTAACCAGGTACATCAAGAATCCAATCATATTTTTGTACATTGTGTGATCCATCAAATATGAATATGAATCACTCAGGAGCTTCATATTTATCATCATGGGTGTGTCCATGGACTTGTAGTCCATCATCTCGAATCTCTATAGGGTCTCAACAATATATTTTCCTTGGCTAAGGAAAATATCATATGATCTCCGCCACACCTCCAATCCAAGAAGTAATGCATCAAACCTAGATCCTTCATCTCGAACTCTGAAGTGACCTCCCTCTAAATATTGACTCCCTCTAAGTCCATATAATCTCTGGAGTCATCTTCTCCCTCTGCATGTATTGACCTTTTCTAAAGTCTGATCTCCTATGAATTGTCCTAGGGAGGCTGCTCCTCTCTACTGGATCTTGAGGGTTGAATCCCTCTGAACTCTAACTCCTTCTGAGTTGGTACTTGGTGGGGATGCTCTCCACTAGTAGATCCATCTTCTCCTCATGATATGGCTTATCAATGCCATATATCTATATCCCCCTTTTCATCCTGCAAAGTATCAAAAAACCATGTTGCTCTCTTCATCATTGCTGTAATTATTTTGGGTAGGCCCTCTTGTCTCTACAGACTCTTCCTAGTGAACTAAAGAGTGATCAACTAAATCGATCTCCATATGGGATACTCTATATCTGCAAAGGTACCCTTCTTTCTATAAGGTTATATTTTTTTTATCTTCTCCTTTATTACATGGATGCATACAATTCTTATGTTTGGATAGTCTGCTCCATGTCTCAACTAGGGACCATCTGAACTATTTCCTATTGCAACCAACATTATATCTCCATCTAAGAGATATTACCTATGACCTTCCTAGAACAAATATCTCCATGGTAGCCTCCATAAAATTTACAAGATAACTTGCCTAGAACAAGGTCAACAACCAAGAACATCTCCTAGACGAGATCAATTTATCTTGTAAACAAGTACATTATTAATGTGATCATTCACCTAATAGTATACCAACAATAATCAAGTGTTTACTAAAATAGTAATAGTGATATAAATAATAGAATTCTAAATATTTCTATTCTAGTTACAACACTTACTTAAACTGCAGCAATATAAAGAAATATCAAACCTAATATGAAAAACTAGAGTTTAGTTGTTGTTGTCCCACTTGGGTTGTCTTCTATAGTTTCCCTAGTCTTGTGCTTGGGAGAACTACTCTCTAAAGGACATACTCTTCATCCTTATCTTCAAGATCTGTTATATGTGCATGGTGCTTATTCTTTCCCTTTTCATTTTTAAGAGGACATTGTGTGGCATAATGTCCCATCTCCTTGCATTTGTAGCATCCGATATTTGACACATCCTTCCTATCGTTTGGTTTCTTAGGCTTCTTCGGGTTGTCCTCTTCCCTTTCCTTTTTCTTCTTCACTTGGGCAGCAAGTGCTTGATTTTAATCATCATTAATCTTCTATGATTTGGATATCAACATGGATTCCTCTTGGGTGTAGTCATCCCATAGCTTGTTGAACTTTGGAAATTTACTTCTGGTGCAAATCCCTTGAAAACATGGATCCCAAGAGGAGGGAAATCCATTGAATGCAGTAGTCATGAGTTCAGTATCTTCTACTAAATCTCCAATGGATGCTAACTGGTCCTTGATATGCAAGATCATCATGGAATAGTTGGCTAGTATTTTTGACTTGTTCATTGTCACGTTTCTGAGTTGATGCCTTAGAGTAAGCTTTCGACTGGTATTATTATTTTCATATAGTTTGTTTAGGGCATCAAACATTTCCTTCAGTGTCTTCATTTTTGATACACTGAGAATCAAATGATCCTTTATTTAGTTTTTCAAGATCCTCTTGGCCTTGACTTCATTCTTCCTAAACTTTTATTTAGTGTGTTCTTCTTCTAGTTCTGGAAGCATCTACTTGATATGATCCAATAATTCATTCTCTTCTAGAATGAGGAGAACTCGGTGCTTCCAGGATATGAATTTATCTTCTCCATCCAATCTATCTTCAACTCTCATGATGGTTGACATTTTTCATTGGTAGAAACCCTAGCACTGAAAAACCTCAATTTCTCAAACTTCACCAAATTGTACGATGATGGTTTTAGGGGGTGCGCTAGGTTAGGGTGCACTTCTCTATGAAGGAAGTATCCCCAATGACCCTGGGATATTGCTCAACGAGCTTTAAAAAGTATTGCAGTTGCAAGGTGTTGTTGTAGCGATCTTCCTTCTAGTGGTCAAACTATTCTGAAGGTAACCAGCTTTGATACCATGTTATGTTTTCCTTATTTACAAAGAATTAGTGTTACTTGTGTTCTTTTACTTTAGTACCATTAATATATATATATATATATA
>JASDQU010099862.1:223056-236108 GCA_032191745.1 Picea mariana
CCTTTCTTAGATATATTATGTTCACAAACAAATTCCAAACAGATAAACCCTAGCACAAACACTAGCTCAACCAGAAATATCACCACAACTGCAGTAGCAACACTACACCAAGATAGTGCACCTCCTCAAGGACTAGCGCACAAGAGAGAGATACCAAAAGACTGAACAAGAAGAAATTGAGTCACTGTATCAGTTTTGTCACCTTCTCCAAACTTGTGCCTTGCTTCTGTGTAGTTGAGAGAGAGTGAGTGAGTGAAAAAATGAGCTAAGGTTCCTCATTATTTATAGTCTTCATGTCCTTCTAGCTGGGTCAACTTCTCTTTTGGGAAGGTGTCTTTTCATTATACTTTATTCTTCTGGGTCAAATTCTCTTCTAGGGTATTTCAACATCTGTCAAATGGATCTCTTGCTTCTGGAATCTTCTCCACATCTAAGAAATTTCATCTAGGAGGGAAAGATCCTCCTGCAGCTACCAAAACATCTACATATAGAAGCATGGGCATGCATTTCCATTAGGTCACTTTCTACTATTTTGATCTCTCAATTTACAAGGTAGACTTTGCCTCTTTTACACAACAGCCACTTTTTGTTTGTAAATGAAAATACAAATATGTAGACAAGTGTAAAATTATCTAATACACCCTTAAAAACTTGAATCACTCAAATTGTAGGTGTGTAAAGACCAGGGCGTGCATTTTTTGAAGTATGGCGTGCATTTCTGCACAAATGTAGAAATTACATTTTAAAAGCAAAACAAGTATTTTTCTCAATCATGCATTCCATTTTAGTCTTTCTATAGTCTCGTACATGTTGATATGTCTGTTTATTTATTTAATTATTATTCATTCATATAACCTTGTATTCTTTGATTATTTATGCAAGTCTTCGCAATGGAAATGCAACTAACAAGTAGCTTATGTGTGATGTGGTTGTACAAGGTCCTACCTCATGGAGATCATGGAGGCATGTAGTTAGTACTCATTTTTCCATTTCATTTAGTATGTGTGCACAGTTTCCAAACATTCATGTATATTTCAACCCTTTATTAAATTATGGGAACAAATAACCCTAGTAAGCATTCTTTAGGGTTTACAACAAATCCACAATCATGTAACTTGTAAATTGTAAATTAACAACACCATACATGGATTTTTCTTCCTAGGGTGCAAATTTCTCATCATGCCCTGTTTTCATGCATTTTAATGCATTTTTTCCTTTGTGCATTTTTTTTCATTTACAAGGAAAATGTTAGCATTTATGCATATCAGAGGGTTTTTGGTTTCAAAATGCATAGCTAAAGTATGAATAGATGTAAAATGATAAAATAAAAACTCCACAATTGGAACCACTCAATTTGGAGGTCCTATGAGTCCTAGGCATTCATTTTACAATAAGATGTGTTAGCACTATGTAAATTGCTTGGCTGAGGAGGCAACTCACAAAGGTAACCACAAAACCACTTTAGAACTGAAAATTAGCCTTTTAAGTTCAGAGAGGGATCTCTCTTGTCACTTGGTATCTAAAAGATATATGTCTTTGAGGATCAATGGCTAGGTTTTAAAAGAGGTTTTTATAAGGTTTGTTGGCAAGAAGGAAAGGGACATGTTGGGAAATGGATTCAATCTTTGAAAGATAATGAAAACAATGTCTAGTAGGTAGAACTCTCAAGGAAGCAAAGACTAGGTAGGTGTTGATATTTCGGTTTTTAATTTACTGATATAGGATGGAAGAAAGAGAAAAACACATAACAACATTCAGAGCACCATAAAAGATGAATTCAGATGATTTAAGAAGGAAAAACAATGTTCAAATTGATTTAATCTAAAGCATTGTTTTCAGATGAATTTTAGAACATTTGATATCAAATTTAAACATATAAGTATCTGCAGATGAAATATAAATAAACACAATAATTACATACATGAAGGGAACACACACTTTAGGTCACCATCACTACAATCTTTGGTATGAAAAAGATCTGGACATCTGCACTAGTATTTCATTAAAATTCAGAAAATATATACAATGTTCAAGAAAAAATGTCATTTATGCTTCTGCCAACCCTTTGGACCTCTCTCCTCATTCAATATATAGAAAAATATCATATTATATCCTAAATATGTCAAAATACATCTTTTTCCAAAGAGAGAGAGTTGTTACAATAGAATAGGAAAGAATATTTACCAAAAATATGATCATATCCTACAACACTGATGGAGGCTAAAAATCATTGTTGGATCATTCACCAATCCTTTCTCAATGTCCTTTTACTCTCTATGTACTTATAGCACTTTGTAGCATGTTGGTGTGGCTCGTTGTGTAACTGCTAATTTCAGCATTTGCGTAGCAGAATTACACAACGGATGTTAAATCTTAATTCCTTTACTTTGAGAATGGAACCTGAGGATAATTTAATGAATATTCCACTGTAGAGTCATTGTACAAAATTCTAGAAGGGCTGGCATCTTTTGAAACATTAATTCCTCCATCAAAACCCCAAAAACAAACTCTAGAAATTTTAGGATTGTAAAAAATGAAGCTTGATCCCATGCTTATATTCACTTGTTATGCATTTAACTCTTTTCACACCTTCTCTGGATCACACTAAACCTAGAACTGAGCTTTGACTCTAAGCTAATCATGTTCTACTACAACAATGACACCTATAGTAGTTGTGTAGCATGATAGCACTACACAAATTATGTTTTTTGTCTTTCTTCATCCATTAATTATCATGACTTGTTAGAACTAGTCTTGATGAGGTTTTTATCATACATATAATGGATAAAGTCATAATTATATAAAAGACCACCACCATGAACACATCAACTACCTGAATCTCACCAAAACAGAGAATGTTTGCCCCTGGATTGTCATAGTACTTGGCTATGACTTCGATGATTGTTTTGAATATATGGACTTGGAGATGAGACTTGGGCCCAAAATATTTTAATAAACAACTTTAAACCATGCACAAGCCCTAAGAGCCAAATTTGTAAAAACAAATTGCGAAAGTTTACATGTGGGATTTCATCCAGGGTATCCATAGTTTCCACATCTTTGCCCACGGACCTGTGGGTAGATTTATAGATCTAATGACATGCTTGTGGGTATAGTTGTAGCATCTAAAAATCTTTCCATATTCCTATGGGATGAGTTGCAACATCTCTGCCCATAGGCCTGTGGGCAGAGTTGACACATATGTTCCTAGAGGCATGTGGGTAGAGTTGTATCATCTACAACTCTTCCCGCATGCCTATGGGTAAATTTTCCACTTCTCTAACCTTGGGCCTTTGGGAATAGTTTCCATGTGGGTAGAGTTTCCACATATCTACCCACAGCTTTGTGGGTAGAGTTTTAGCATTTGCAACTCCAGCCATAGGCCTGTGGGCAAAGTTTCCATGTGGGAAGATTTTCCACATCTCTTCTCACATGACTGTGAGTAGAGTTGTAGCATCTACAACTCTTCCCACATGTCTGTGGGAAGAATTTCCATGTAGTGAACTTAGATAACTAAATTTAGAGCTATATCGGTGCATGGTCATGCATTTCCATTAAGTCACTTTCTACAATTTTGGTCTCTCAATTTAAAAGTTAGACTTTGCTTCTTTTACATAGCAGCTACTTTTATGTTTGCAAATGAAAATATGAATATGTAGACATGTGTAAATTTATCTAAGACTCCCTTAGAGACTTGAATCACTAAAATTGCAGGCATGTAAAGACTAGGGCATGAATTTTTTTTAAGCATGGCATGCATTTATGCACAAATGTAGAAATTATAGTTTAAAAAAAAAACAAGTATTTTTCTCAATCAAGTATTCCATTTTAGTCTTTATAGAGTCTCATACATGTTGATATATTTGTTTATTTATTTAATTATTGTTCAGTCATATAACCTTGTATTCTCTAATGATTTATGCAGGTCTTTGCAATGGAATTGCAACTAAAAACTATCCTATGTGTGATGTGGCAGTACAAGCTCCTGACTCATCGAGCTCATGGACACAGGTAGTTAGTACTCATTTTTCCATTTTAGTTAGTGTGTGTGCACAGTTTCCAAACATTCATATATATTTCATCCCTTTACTAAATTATGGGCACAAATCACCCTAGTATGCATTCTTTAGGGTTTACAACAAATCCACAGTCATGTAACTTGTAACTTGTAAATTAAAAACACCATAGATGGATTTTTCTTCCTAGGGCATTCATTTCTCATCATGCCCCATTTTCATGCATTTTTATGCATTTTTCCCTTTATGCATTTTTTTGCATTTACAAGGAAAGTTTTAGCATTTATGAACAATAGATGGTTTTTGGTTTCAAAATGCATAATTGAAGTATGAATAGATGTAAAATGATAAAATCCAAAATCCACAATTGGAACCACTCAATTTGGTTGTCATATAAGTCCTAGGCATGCATTTTATAGTAAGACGGTTTTACCCTCCAATTTACAAAAAGCCTGGAATCTTGGTTCAAGGTAGAAGTCCTCTGGCGCAAACCCCCACCTTTCCTTAATGGGGTTGCATGACCTCCCAGTCTAGGATCGTTCAAGTCATCGAACTGAATGGTTCGTTGGGCTCCTGATGGAACCGATTTAACTTGACACAGGCCCTTTTCACTTCCTCGACATCCACTATGGGACACCTGCAGACCCTCTCCTTTGCGCTTTTCAACTTCGACGCCAATGTTGCTAGCTCTTTGTGCTAGACTATCTCCCTGATATGACCACAGACCAAGACAGTGGTTCAACTCCCTTTGCAACCCCGCACTTCAGGACTTTTGTGAGCTCTTTCCTCCTTTCCTCGATTTCCGAATCGATGAAATATTCGAGACCATATCTATAATCCACGTTCCTCCTGCGATCAACGGTTGTGATCGAATCATGAGTTCATACTTCACGAGTCCTGTATCCTCTCGACTCTGCTTCTTCCTGACTTCTTCTGAAAGGATCCTCCTTTGAAATACATGACTCTCTTCCACGTGTCCTCCAAATCTAATAGCCTAGATTTACTTCTATTTCTCAACCTCATGAAGACTCTTTCTTTCTCTTGGCAAACCTTCCAAAGTTCCTTCTCCTAAACCTCTCGATATTCTTCCATTTGTCGTTTCTTTGGTGATTGGTGATTTCTCCGTCTTTGGGACTTTCACAAATCCTCGACTCCTTTGCACATTTAGCGCAAACCTCCTTTCGAGACTTATGTTGTTCTTGAAGGCTTTCTGCACTCCTTGCAGAAATCTGTGCAACTCTCCTGCGACATTGCTCGGCTTGAAAACCTCAAAGGTTCCAAGTTCCTTTGTGAGCTTATTGTGCCCTCTTGGCAATTTCTCATCCTTCCTTCTGAGCTTATAAGGTTAACTCACAACACCTTAGGCACACTCCTTACACTTGGCTCATTTTTTCGACAGCTTCTCCCTCGGCCTTATGGAAAGGTTTAAGGCATCTCCTTTCCTTTGTCGTTGCACTTCTTGCAAAGCCTTCCTTCACCAGAATGTTCAACAATTCTAGGATCCTCCAACACCTTCAACTGTGTTGTTCCTAGGTATGCTCCCTCAAGCTCGATGCCCTCCTGGCAGAGTATTCTAGAGTGTTCAGTAACTCTGGGTTGTGCTTCTCTCCACACAGTCTTTCTTTTCAAGGGATTTAACCACCTTGAAATTTCTCCCTGAGTTAGTGAATAAATCTGGTGTGCCCTCCTAGCATCCTCTCTTCTAAATCCACCAAGTTCAGACACACACTCCTTGCATCGGCTTACAGAGTTTCCCTACTTTGTCGCGCACTCTTTGCACTTATCCTAGAGAACCAGACTTAACTCAACACACTCTCATATAGGAAACTATATTTCTATCCCTGCAGACGATTTCTAACATACATCTACAATTCACAAACATGTAAAAGACATCCAAAACACATCATCCATTAAACAAAAATATAAAACAAGAAAAATTGTCATTTTCTATTAATGGTGGAATGCCAAATTACAATGGCGGAGTCCAAGCTACAACTGAGTCTCGGCTCTCTGTGTTCCTCTCCCTACAATCCGGCCTAACTGACTCCTACTTTGCTTACAATACAAAGGTTTATACAGAAGAGGCTCAAATGAACTTCCCTCGCAAGCTGACTAATAGTGTCAAATCACCATCCCTAATTCCTATCGAAAGGCCAAATTACAATGATGGCAATTTTGCTCCAAATCGGATGCAGATCCATTTTTTTTTCAGCCTATTAATGGTGACCTTATCTCCAGCTTGTGTGAAAGCACTATTTGGCTCTTCCAAATTGTCTCTAATTAATGCCTGAATCACATCTTGTATTCTGGAGGGAAAAATGAGAGGGCGACGCCTCTCTTTCCTTGAATGCACACCACGCGTATTAATTAGCTGGCGCATGCTGAGATGGAGCGATACTCTTGCATCATACTCCACAGCGGAAAAAATCATGAGCTCCTGGTCATGAGATTTCCAACATGGCTGAAATCCACCTGGATCCCAAACTTTCTCCTGGAGCTATCTCTCGGCTCCTCTGCTTCACCATTGTTGTTATTGCATCATCCCCACTACTTGTCTAGTTTTTATGTTGTCCAGCTTCGTCTTCCTGACCAATTCCTCTACCGACTCTGACATCAACTTTATTATCTCCTCGATCACCTTGTACAACTTCTCTATCGGTTGGTTCTTCTATTGCAGTCTAGCTTGCCGCACTCGCTCCTTGTTGATGGGAAAATCACATTGACTTCCCAAGACATCTTCTTCCTTTGTGGCCTTATCTTTCCACTCTGTTGTAGTATCCACTCATGTAGGCTCTTCTTCATTGAACTTCTGCTCAGCTACCACCTCTCCTGACAAATTCGCTCCTGCCATTCCTTCGGTTGTTCCCATTTCAGCTTCCTCCAGCTGCTCCTCATGTTGGTGTGGTCCTTCATCGACTTCCAAATTAGCCTGTTGGATATGCATGCCTTGCATTTCCAATCTCCTCTCAAGAGCTTAAAATTATTCACACAGATCAGCGAATTCTAAGTTGTCTGATTCTCCTTTTGCTACAAACCCCAATGATGTAGTCATCTTTTGTTCATATTTGTGGATGACAACGTCGAGCGATTCTGTTGAATGTTCTTCTCCTTCTATCGGGACAAACATCAGTATCTGTTCCTTCACCTCCTTGACATTCTATGATTGTTGTCTCCCTGTCACATCTGCAACATCTATGCTAGCCTCTCCATGGTCGCTTGGTAGGAATATATCAACTCCTCCAATGATCATAGTGTCCCTCTGATCCTCCTCTGTCCTTGTGATGAAATTTTCTAACTTGTCATCATCTTCATTCACATGGATCACAGTTCTGTGTGAATCTCCATCTGAGTGAGGTTTTTCTTATGCTTCCTCATCTACCAATGAACTCTCAGTTGAGCTCATCTCTTCTCCCTTTCCCAGCTAGAAATCTGGGATGTCTCCTCTGCCCATCTGGCAGTTTATGAGATCCATTGATCCCTTCTCATTTCCCACCTAGCAATATACAATACCTTTGCCAGATCTCTTTCCCTATGACTGAGGTTTTCAGCATGTCTCAGCCACCTCCTTAACACTTGTTGTTACCTTCTAGCCAACAGCTTCTGAACATGCCATCTGTTTGTCCTCTTCAAAGGCCATTCATACCTCCAGTGTACCTTTGATTCCTACTGCATCTTAAATGCAAGCCTCTCCATTTATGATTGGATTTCACTTAGCTCCTTGTCCATCTCCACCTTGCTCTTCTGTGAGTGGAATTTTCCTCACCCATGCTTATGACCGTCAGTGGCCATCTTCACCTTATACTTTCCCTCCTAGCAAGTTTTTTTCTCACTCTGCAACTAGGAGCATCCTCAACTTTTCCTCCGCTTGAAATCTACACACGAAACTGAGCTCTGATACCACTTTGGTATCAGATTATATTTGTACCTTCTTCTCTCCGCCTGAGAGAAACTTATCTCCTTCTCTCCGCTTGAGAGAAATTTAGCTCCTTCTCTCCACTTGAGATAAATTTAGCTCTGATACCACTCTGGCGCAAACCCCCACCCCTCCTTAACTAGGTTGCACGACCTCTCGGTCTAGGATCATTCAAGTCATCAAACTGAATGGTTCATCGGGCTCCTGATGGAATAGATTTAACTTGACACATGCCCTTTTTCGCTTCCTCAACATCTACTATGGGACACCTGTAGACCCTCTCCTTTTCACTTTTCAACTTCGATGCCAATGTTGCTAGCTCTTTGTGCTAGACTCTCTTCCTGATATGACCATGGACCAAGACCATGGGTCAACTCCCTTCATGACCCTTCACTTCAGGACTTTCGTGAGCTCTTTCCTCATTTCCCTGATTTCCCAATCGAAAAACTCTTCGGGACCAGATCTACGATCCACGTTCCTCCCGCGATCAACTGTGATCGAATCACGAGTTCAGACTTTATGAGTATTGTCTCCTCTCGACTCTGCTTCTTCCTGAATTATTCTGAAGGTCTCCTCCTCTGGAATATGTGACTCTCTTCCACATGTCTTCTATATCTAACGGAATGGATTTACTTCACTCTTCTCGACCTCACGAAGACTCTTACCCTCTGCTGGCAAACCTTCTGAAGTTCCTACTCCCAAACCTCTTGATCTTCTGCCACCTGTCCTTTCTTCAACGATGGGTGATTTCTCCATATTCAGGACTTTCACAAATCCTCAACTCCTTTTCACACTTATCACAAGCCCCCTTTCAAGACTTAGGTTGTTTT
This sequence comes from Picea mariana, assembly GCA_032191745.1. NCBI lineage: Eukaryota > Viridiplantae > Streptophyta > Pinopsida > Pinales > Pinaceae > Picea > Picea mariana. The sequence continues at coordinate 231,816 of JASDQU010099862.1, forward strand.
CGAAGTCTTTCTGCACGCCTTGCAGAAATCTATGCAACTCTCCTGCGACTTTTCTTGGCTTAAAAACCTCCAAGGTTCCAAGTTCCTCTGTGAGCTTCTCGTGCCCACCTGGCAGTTTCTCGCCCTTCCTCCTGAGATTATAAGGTTAACTCACAACACCTTAGGCACACTCCTTGCACTTGGCTCAGTTTTTCGATGGATTCTCCCTCAGCCTTATAGAAAGGTTTAAGGCATGTCCTTATTTTGTCGTTGCACTTCTTGCAAATCCTTCCTTCACCAGAATGTTCAACCATTATGGGATCCTCCAACACCTTCAATTGTGTTTTTCCTGGGTATGCTCCCGCAAGCTCGATGCCCTCCCGATAGAGTATTCTAGAGTGTTCAGTAACTCTAGGTTGTGCTTCTCTCCACACAGTCTTTCTTTTCAAGGGACTTAACCGCCTTGAAATTTCTCCCTGAGTCAACGAATAAATCTGGTTTTCCCTCCTGGCAGCATCACTTCTGACTCCACTGAGTTCAGACATGAACTCCTTGTGTCAGCTTACAGAGTTTCCCTACTCTGTCGTGCACTCCTTGCACTTAGCCTATAGAATCATACTTAACTCAACACACTCTCGAATAGGAAACTATATGTATATCCCTGCAGATGATTTCTAACATACATCTACAATTCAAAAACATGTAAAAGACATCCAAAACACAACATCCATTAAACAGAGAGATAAAACAGAAAAATTTGTCATTTTCTATTAATGGTGGAATGCCAAATTACAATGGTGGAGTCCGAGCTACAACTGAGTCTCATCTCTTTGTGTTCCTCTCCCTACAATCCGGCCTAACTGACTCCTACTTTTCTTACAATAAAAAGGTTTATACAAGAGGGGATCAAATGAGCTTCCCTCGCAAGTTGACTAATGCTGTCAAATCACCATCCCTAATTCCTATTGAAAGGCCAAATTACAATGATGGAAATTCTGCTCCAAATCGGATGCAGATCCATTTTGTCGTCGGCCTATTAATGGAAACCTTATCTCCATATTGTGAGAAAGCATGATTTGGCTCTTCCATATTGTCTCCAATTAATGCATGTATCACATCTTGGATTCTCTAGGAAAAAATGAGAGGGAGACACCTCTCTTTTCTTGAATGTGCACCACACGTGTTAATTAGCTGGCACGTGCTGAGATGGAGCGATGCTTCTGCATCATCCTTAGTCATTTTATAATGCACTTTGTGTGATATATACAGATTCAGAATGTTATTAAATTTAGCCCAAAACTTAGATAACTCTATTTGGAGCTATATAGAAGCATGAGCGTGCATTTCCCTTAGTTCACTTTCTACTGTTTTGGTCTCTCAATTTACAAGGTAGACTTTGCCTCTTTTACACAACAAGCACTTTTATGTTTTCAAATGAAACTGTAAATATGTAGACAGGTGTAAAATTATCTAAGACACCCTCAAAAACTTGAACCACTCAAATTTCAAGGGTGTTAAGACTTGGACGCGCATTTTAGTGAATCCTAGCATGCGTTTCTACACAAGAGCATAAATTACAGTTTAAAATCAAAACGTGTATTCATGAAGTGTGATTGTGAATTTTTTAGTTGTTGGTGCTCAAACGAGTTTGAATTAGGGTTTTATGAAACAATATAAACCCTAATCCTAATTTTCTATATTATCATATATCGAGAACATCTTCATCTACATCTTGCTAAACCTACTCCCTATGTCGGATGCAATTTGAATATATTTTTCATTTTATTATACAAATTTCGGAACTCCGATGATCATTCGTCACGTTCCATTCAAAACTTGAAGCTCTCATGCTTTACAAATTCGATGGATGTTTTTGACCATGACATCATGCATCCATTTAATTAATCGTGTCATATCGTTGGATCACTGACAGACTAGATACCGTAGATCATCGCTACGCTGACGTGGGTTGTCAGCCATAAAGTCACAATTTCGATGGAATGTGTGTCAACTTTCTAACGATACTTACACACTGCTAAGTCGCAGTAACGACCGTCGTTGTCAGTACAACGATGACGGGTTGTCTGGTGATGGTTTCATAGAATAAGCCATGTGGCAGACAGATTCGTCGTCATATCAACAATGATGTGATTGTTTTCATTGAGACGATTTTGTGCAATGGACATTTGTTTCATAAAACCTCTCCATAGACACCATGTGGAAGTTTCATATGTCACAATTTTGATATATTTTTCTACCATCGAGAGTGTGATGAAAGGGCTTTGGCTAATAGATGTAAATTGGGTTTGTCAGAAGATGAATGAGAATCCATTGGATGGGCATCAAAAAAACATCGAAAAATGGGCCAAATGTACTAGTGGAGGAATTTGTTGTCATACAACAACACCAGAGATCCTTCTTGAAAAATATTGTGTGGAATGTTAGGTTCCTTCCATGCTTTCTTTGTTTGCTTCTCAACTACTTGAATGTACTTCATCGTGAATCAATGCTTTTCTGGTTCCATAAGATCATCGAATGGTTATTGAAATCATTATTGATTGATGTTTCATTTCCATTAGAAGATTTGATTCTAAGTGTTGTGCGAATGTATATAGATCATATAACATAAGGTACAAGTTTGTTGCAATGAACATTGCTAAAGAGTCATTGTTGGTTACGATGTTTGTTACAGTTTGAAAATATTTTACATTTGTAGGAATTTTGGCAATTTAATCTTGCACATATAATTAACACTTTTGCATTGTGATGTATTATGTAGTATACAATGTACTTTTTTTTATTGCATAGTTAATGTCCATCTGACAAAAAAAACAAGGGAAGAAAAAAATGAAGGGCATATGTCAATGTAAACATAATATCGAATATATTGTATATGTTTAGAGTTCACATAGTTGGTATTCAAATAAGGAGAATTTGGATGAGCCAAGGAAGTATTAGCATTGGTACATCGCAAACATCCGACCAACAATGGAGTCAGAGTTAAATATACATAAGCTATTTCTCTTCTAGATAGCACAATAGTAACAAACACATACATAGATATTTATAAACTCTCTCTTTTAAACACGAGAACAAATAGTGGCAATTTCTTATGCAATTTACAAATTACTATGTTTAATTCAAGTGAAATAGGAATACCTACAAGTGAAGCAATCAATGTTGGAGAGTCAAGTATAACAACAACATGTGCAGATGAAGTAATCATCCATGTGCAACATGAACAATTGGAAAGGTATGTATACAAAAATGTAAATTGTACAATTGTGCAAAAAATATATGGAAACTCTTCTTCATATTTCTTATTTTTTGTAATTTCTATATGATGATGCAGATTTGCAACTCAAAATATTGTCTCAATAGATGACTTGAATAGTCATAGGACTGGAGAAGTATTCATTGGATATGTAATGGTTGTTTACAACACATATTTGGATAAAGAGAATAGATCATGCAAAATTTTGAGTGTTGATATGATAGATGAAAATGGCATGATGACAGTTACATTGATTTTTCTTGCACACCTCATTGAAAGACATGAGAAAAATATTGTTTTGGGTGTTGTAATATCTATTACAATTTTCAAAATTATACCAAAAATTGGATATGAACGTGATGATTGTGATTGTGTTATATCACTATATGAATCATATGTTATAGAGACATTGCCTCTAATATGTAAAGACTATAATTTAATACAAGACACAACAATTAAACAATTTACAAATGATACAAACATGTATCCAATTGGCACTATTGGAGTTGTCATCACCCTCACTAGAAAATTTAGATCGCAATACAGTTTTCATATAAAAGATGGCAACACATACGATGAAAAAGAAACAATATGTTTTTCCATGGTCAATACTTTATCATATATATGCTAATATATCTTAACTTAAATCAGATAACAATTACAATATTTTATATATCATTTGCAGTTGTTTGAGACATATGGATATTTATTTACTTCACTGGAACAACATTTGTAGACAGGGAAATTTCCCGTTATACTATTTAAAAATATAACTAGGAGGAGAGATGCAAAAGAAAAATCGTTACGCACAACACAATCCATAGTTATAAAAAAACTCACAACAGAAGGAATTAAAGATCTAAAAAAATTAACTGACTCAACAACGTTGTAAGTATATATTAACAACTCTATCTACAAATCTCATATACAATATTATTTACACACACACACACACACACACACACACACACACACACACACACATATATATATATATATATATATAGAGAGAGAGAGAGAGAGAGAGATTAAAATATTAA
>JASDQU010099862.1:236729-275934 GCA_032191745.1 Picea mariana
TATGACATAGAGTGTGCATTCATGGAATACTAAATAATACCCCTAATTTCACTAGATATTGAAAAATATCTCCCAAAATCATTTTGTTTAACTCCCCTCCTAATACATTTTTCCAATTAAAAAACCCTTATTTTTACTAGATATCCCCTATTTTTATCAGATGTTACTTTTATACCCCCCAATACTTATAAATTCCCCCATACCTACAATATATTGACCCTATTTTTCACAATCTTAAAACCCATTTATGAATTAACGTGATAAGATATTGGTCAAGAAGGTGAAGCCCCCGTGGGTAGTACATGCATGTTCATGTATCTGTAAAAGGAATTGAATAGGTGAGTTTACTAATTAACTTTAACCATTGATTTTACCTTTTGATAAGTAATCTAGAAATTGCTCATGATTTATATTTGACTTTATAGAAAAAAAAATTTGCACAATGAACAGACATGGAAAAGCTTTGATTTCAATGTTACTTTACTAGAAAATCTTAAAGAACCAGTACTTTGTATCATTTTGTGCCAAGTGATTTATATATTTATACTTGATCTGCAACAAGTCAAAATTTATATTGACTTAAACAACTTTCACCAAAACAATGTTGGATTTAAGAAGCATTTATCCATCCAATTACATTTAATAATCCACCAATGGACTATTTGGAAGTTCTTGTTCAAGCARATTGACGAATGTCAAAGAAAGTTTCTTGATGTCGATTTTTCAACTTCTTATTGGTATTGGAAATTCAAAGAATCATATAAACAAAATAATTATTTTCTTAGTGTGTATATTTCCTCGTCTGTGCAAAATTTCATTTGCAAAATATTGTTCAAGTCCATAAGGTCCAAACGGAGGTGGAAGACTTGTACAAGATGAAACTCATTATGATACTCCCATTCCTTGTGCTGCTTCTATACAACTTACATGTGTAGAATATAGCTAGCAATATTGAACTATCTAGGATTTTTGACACATAAAAAAATTAGACAATATCGCATCATGGTTGGACAATGCAGTGACTGATTTAATCAGTTTGGTATGACTATTTTTTAAGCCAAGAATATCCTCGAGTGTGAAAAAGAAAAGAATGAATGAAAATCCATTGCACCAAACTTTGAACCTCCTATTGATAATTGGATCCATCTCCCAATGACAATCATGCTAGTCATCCTAGAACAAGAATGATTCCTTTTTATGTTCAATTAATGCTTTGTATTCTCATAGTTTTCCTTGCTATGTATGGCGGTTTGCAAGCCTTGTTATATTAACCATCATCAATGTTTTTTTTTCTATGGAATCTAATTCCAAATGAAAATTTTGTAACCATGATCTAAAATAGTCTTCATTGTAAAAAGTGCACAACATAAAAAGCTCATAGAATTTTTACAACATTAAGTGTTCATTAGAATTATTGGAAATGAATTTATAATTCAGAGAACTTTTGCAAACATATCACAGTAATGGAACTCACTTCTATGCGCTATTTTTGGGTCTTTTGCTTTAAATATGGTTACTATAATGTCATTATTATTCATACATTTATGGAGGTCGTACTATTCAATAATGTGTGCATTGTATATACATTTTCACTACTTTTATGCAGAGATATCATGTTGTTGGTGATGAGTTCTATATATTGCTTTTCTATTTCTTTATCTAGATACTAGAACCATAATTTTATTGTTTTTGTATTGATCTAAACACTAATGAAATAACATATACATTGTATATACATATTATTTATATAGTTTTTAAATACCAACATGGAATAGAAGATAAGCATAGTTATATGGTTTGACAATCGATTCAGGTGGTATTTGTTCTTGTTATTCTCTTTTTATTTTGATTTAAAAATATTTAATGAATATAAGTATGATTATTGTTCACTTGTATATTGTTAAAAATTCAATACAATTAAATTATATTGAAATTTAAATGAAATTCGAATTAGTAAATTTTGTTTTGTTTTTTTTACCTTGCTATTGCATCTCTTTTGTGACATAATGAATGTAGAATTTAGTGAGTTCATAGTTTCAACATATATAAATTTGTCTTTATCTCCTTCTTACTTTCTTGTTATTCCATTTTTGTTTAGACTCCAAAATATTGAGTGAATATTATTAAGATTGTAGTGTGGTTGTATTAAAGTTTTACAATTAAATTATGTCAATTTTTTTAATGAACATTGAACTATATGTTTATATATTATTATTAGGGTTAAATTGCAATTGAAACAAGTTTTGATATTGAATGTTTTGATAATTGTTGTAGATATGGAATTTGTACTCCAGTCTCGATATCTTCAACAAGTTTGATGTTGATTGCAAACTCCATATGCATCTTTGTTGACAGTGTCAAAAATTCCTACTAGGAACAATCTCACATGATCCTCCCACAACAAACCACAACTAGATCTACTCTGTTTTGAGATATTAATGTGGACCTATATATTGCCCTGATTGTGATTCAAGATGGATGATCAATGTATTATCTATTAATTTAACCAAATTGGTGTAACTGAATATATTTCTATGACTATAGTATCTATGATACATATGTCTCATAATAAATACTAATAATAATATTCTAATTGTCCTAGCTAGAACCAAATGCAATCAAACTTGAATAAGAAACATGATGTTTAATTATTATATTAAGTGAAATATTTCCCTTATTCGGTAGGGTATTGTGTACAAATATCTACACATGGTTCCAAAGAACAAGTTATTTTTTTGACATATATGTATTTTCATATGGAATTTAAATATCAAATCGAAAGCTTAGTGAATTGCAAGACAAGTTTCACTCAAATATATAAATGGAAAAAATTGTACGGATTATAGAAACGCAGATGAATACAGTTTTGCATTTGTATAGAAACATTTCTCCAAAAGTGTCCAACTTCAATTCAATGATTACAGATCTGACAAAACTATACAAGCCTTAAATATAGTGTTTCTGAGTTCTTTTTCAGCTCAACATTTATGCTTCTAAATTTTTTTATCCATGGGATTTGACCAATCATTTTCTTCCATTGTTCTAATGCATTTTAAATGCTTGAACATATGATAAGACTATTTCCATAGTTGATTTATTTTCCAAGTAATTTGTTTCAACTCTTTGCAAATTGATAAGTTAACACAATGTGCATCCAAAGATTTCAAAATAAACAATCTTTATCGCTATACCCCACTTTAGTAACTTGTATGCAATAAAGAATAGAATAGAACTGAAAAACATGTAGCAACTATAATAACTTTTATTGGTGTGGATTACCATGAATCCTGAATTCACATACACAAGAAATCAATTGAAATGCAAGTTCTACTTTCTTGGGCGGGTTGCAAATAGAAAATGTCATTTTGGAACTATTCGAAGTATTGGAAGTGCAGGAGTGCAAGAGTGTAGCACAATCAATTATACGAATTCTCCACAGAAGGGTTGAAAATAGACTAACTATTGGTTGTGCGAGGGATATATCAGTGTGATATGCAGAAGTGCACAGGGGTAGATGTGCAAATATGTAGGTGGATGGGTGACATGAATTCTCCACACAGGGGTTGAAAATAGACCAAGTGTTGATTGTGCGGGGGACATACCTATGTGGAGTGCCCATGTGCATAAGATATAGCTATGTGGATTGTGAATATATGGTCATAGAAAAATCCTTCGCACAACGTAAAAAATGGAAAAGTAAAAAGGCTTTTGATTAGGAAATTTTTGAAAGACAAACATTACCCTAGAGTGTGGAAGTGCATGAGCATGAGTAATATGAATTATCCTAACAAGAGTTTAAAATGGGCTATTGGAGTGAAGGAGGATGAACCGTATGAATTCTTCGCAAAAGGATTTAAAATAGAGTGTTGGTTGTCTAGGTGATATACCTATGTGGAGTGTGGATGTGTGGAAGGTGTAGTTGTGTAGAGTGCGGGCACATGGTAATAGAAAAATCCTTTGCACAACTTAAAAAATGGTTAAGTGAAAATGTGCAGAAGATATAATTGTGTGGAGTGTGGGCACATGGTAATAAAAAGGCTTTCGTGAAACCTAAAAAATGGCTAAGTAAAAATCCTCCTGGCTAGGAAATTTGAAAAGATAGATACATTGCAAATCTTGAATTGCACACGTGAAGTACCTTCGGAATACAGGTAATCATAAATAGAAACCATTGGGAAAGCCATAGAAACAAAAAATATGTACTTGGCATTTGTTTAAATCTATAAATCCCTTCCCTCTTGTCATAAGTCGTAGTAATTCAACATGCCATAAATGGGTTACTTATCATGCAAACTACATGCCTTGTCACAATCGCATGGTGTGGAGTGCACATGATGGTTGTTATGAATTATCTGCATAAGGGATAGAAATAGATTATGTTAGCTATGCAGGGGATATACATGTACCAAGTGCAGAGGTGTAGAATATATATTTATGCAAAGCTCAGGCATATGGTCATCGCAAAAGGTTGCACACACTGTGGAAAATGGCTAGGTAAAAAGGATTTTGATTAGGAAATTTTTGAAAGATAGTGGATTTGTGCAAGAATTGTATATAAGATTTGCAAAAGCATGGAAATTAGAAGAAGAAAGAAGTATTCTTGTGGTAATAGATTATGTATCACATACTCTATTACAAATGTTGCTCAACCAATAATTTAGAGAAGAGAGATCGACAAAATGGCTTGCCAAATTTCAAGAATATGACATGGAGATCAAGCCCCTAAACTAGCCATTGCCACATAAAATGAAAACATGGAAGAAGTCTCACCTCTTCAAGAAAAATATTATCAATTCTTATAGTTATAAGAATAAATACCAAAGGCACTGGAAAACATAGCAAACAAACAACAAATAGTCACAAATTATTTTGATCATAGTGTCATTGTTAAGCGTTTTCAAAACAATCAATGGGTTTTACTTTCGAACAAGGCCAAGGAGAAGCCATATTTTCATTCCATGTTTGAAGCCTTATGCATCATACCGTATCAGATTGAGCAAACCTTTAGTCACAATTCTTACATATTGAAAGATGCAATAAGAAATGTTCAAACATTGCTTATGAATGAGCAATTCCTAAACAACATCTTTATTTGATCTACAGTTCTCATTGTTGTGTACATAAAACTTTGTTGTGTTTGTTTATTTTCTCATTTCTTTCTTTTCTTTCAATACTATATATTCTCATGATATAACTTACTTTCTTTTTCTTTAGCCTTGAGAAATTTATATTGTTTTGACTCCATCACCTAATCATAGGCTCTTTGAATTCCTAGGAATCCACAATGGGTTACTACCCTGCAATTGGAGCCAATTATGCATCCATTTCATGTCTCAATTTTCAATCCAAATCGTGTATAAAATTATTCTCCCAATGCATTTTGTTTCAAAAATATCCTAATCAAAACCCCTTTTACCTGTGCATTTTTCATGGTGTGCATATCCCCTTCCTATGACCATATCTCTATGTTTTGCATAGCTATATCTTTTTCAGCTCTGCACTCCACTCAAGTACATCGCCTACATATCCAATACTTCAAAATAAAGTATTGTAAAGTTTCCTTACACCTTCATATATGGAAAAGCATCAATATTTCGAATACATTTGGAACCAAAAGCATTAGTTGTTGCTATAGAAAATGAAAACATGGAAAAATTCATAGCTCCTCAAGCACAATATTTTCAGTTGCTACAGTTGGAAGAGAAAATGGAAAACACACTAGAAATCATAACCATCAAACAATGTATATACAAGAAGTATTTTGATCATAGTGCCACTACAAAGCATTTTCAGAACAATCAATGGCTTTTACTTTGGAACATGACCAATGATAAGCAATCTTTTCATTCCAGGTCTGAATCCCTATAGAATGGACTGTAGCAAATTGAGGACATCCTTGATCACAATCTTACTTATTGAAAGATTCAATTGGAAAGGGTCATGCATTTCCTATGAATGCACAATTCCTCAAGAACCTCTTCATTTAATCCTCAATTCTCACTATTCTATACATAAACCATTATTCGTTTTCTGTTCTTTCCTCTTTTTCTTTGTTTCTTTTCAATACTATATAATTTCATGGTATAACTTATTTTGTTTTTCTGTCCCCTTGAAAAAAAAAATTATTTTTCCTACATCAACCAATGATAATCTCTTTGGACTCTTAGCAACCCACATAGCATTATTTGATCTAGGAGGATCCAGAACACTCAAAATTTGATAGTCTCAAATGTTGATGGAAATAAACTCAGTGTGTATATATTGACAAAATATTTCCAATGCAATTTGAATGGCCTAAATGGACTTCGTATGAGGAAGTTATTGCCTTTTAAATTTTCGGAAAAAAATAGGTAAAAGGGAAAAAGAGGCACGTTGCATTCCCACAGTCTGCCACGTGGAAGTATGGATGGTATAGTTAGACGATGTGGAAACATCACATATGGACACATGACACCACTAGGAGGTGATATGTGGACTATATGAACACGACATGTGTATTGTACAGATGTTACGTGGCATCACTGAAAGGATTACACATGGCAGTATGGATGACACATAGCAGGATGACACATGGTAGTACGACAGGTGATGTGGAAGGTACGGTGGTGATGTGGTAGGTACGGTGGTGACATAGAATGATGACAGAGTAGGTGATTGTGTATGTTATGTGGCAATGATGTGTACCAACCAGAAGGTGCCACGTGGTACTCTGCAATTGGCCTTGCATAAAATTTGTTTGGGCTCAACGAGATTTAAACTCGTAACCTCCGTCAACAAACCAAATCTCTAACCAATTAGGCTAATTGTGGTACTTAATAATCATATGGAATTAATTAAATTTAAATAATAGTTGTGTGGTATTTACATTAAAACATAGTGGGTGGGTGGTTTGAATTCCCATAACCAACAACTATTACAATTGTGCCATGATATTCGTCGATATTTTAGAATGAATGGAACATATATTTAAGGTTTATTAATAGGTGGTTGAACTAATAGCCTGAATAAAATGCACCAATTTCATATTGAACCCGCAACCACCATTATAAAAGCATCACTACTTCACCATTACGCCAAGGGGAGTTTGGATGCCAAGGTCATGAGCCACTGCTTCATTATGGAGTTGTGTATATGTAAGAAAACTTCTTTGTATTAAATGTTTCAAGGTGTGGTTTTAGTGCATAGAAAACCCATGAATTCTTTTAGGAAGGGGGTTTTCATTTATGTACTTTAAGTAAAGAAAACTTTATGTGGTGAGGTTTTTTTTTATGTGAGATTCATGAAAGCAATTTTGTAAATGTTTGTGGAAAAGGCTCATGTGTTAAGAACTTGGGTTGAGTTCATTTTGAAAATTATGTAATTTCCCTTTCCAAATGCATCATCTAGGAGATGTACTAAATAGCCTTAGTAATTCCTGTAGGCTATAGTCAGTATGAAAAAGGGAATTAATTATTTACTTAATGTCATCGAAGCGAGAATTAATTAATATTAAAATGTGGCATTGAGTAAATGGTAAAAAAGGCATCTAAGTGGCTATTGAGAATATAAAAAGTCACTTAAACTTATTAAAAGGTAAAATGGTCACAAAAGGGTCAACCAAAGAATAAAAGGCATAGATGATTTTTGGGGCTAAATTTCACCAATGGGATAATTTTCCATGGTTTTTCCCAAAAAAACATTCACCAATTTCCATTTTTTTTTTCTAAAATTGATTTTCCCAAATTCCATAGAATAGAATTATTTTACCTTAAAAATTGCCAAACATTTATAGAAACTATATAAAATCCTTCTAAATTTGAACATTATTACAAAACTATTGCCAAACATTTTACATTTTTCATATTAAGGACTAGTAAGATTAGCCCATGTTTCTACATTTTCATATAGATTTCCATCCTTAAAATTATCCTTGATAAAAGGGGGAAAAGAGGGCACCCTATCTGATTCTTGTCTTGTCATTTTCTAATTTTCATTTGAGAGAGCTCTTTGTGGCTTTTGGAACTCTTGGGATGGAAACCCTAGGAGAAAATTGTGAGATTGGTTTCGGTAGTGTGACAAATCCACCATAGGAGAATAGATCACATAGATTTCTTCACTGTGCTTTAGCATGGATGCTTAGTTCTTCTTTAGAGGAAAAATATTTACAATCTGTGGTTAAGTATTTTGTTTGGTAGTTGTTATATCCACTGTAAGGATGATTTTACTCAAGAAAAGGGGTCGAAACTACATTCAAGAGTCGAATGAGTGAAGTGTTGGATGATTTGGGCCAGAAAGAAGTTGAGTGTTGTTGATATAGAGTCAAGCTTCTTCCTAGGAGGTCGTTTGTCTATTTTCTGGGTCAATTTCTCAGAATGGGGGTTTAATCGTTGTTGAGAGGCTCATTCCATAAAGGATATTTTGCTTCCTGTTGTTAGGAGAATCAATGTGAGTCTGTATGGAGGAAGGAACAAGCATTGTCACTTAAAACATACTCATCTCCAATCGAGGTTTCTTCTCATACAAGTTGGGACCACAATACCTTCACCTACAGGTATGTTATCTTGTGAAGGGGTTTGATATCCTACATTGACTCTTCAATAATATTGTATCAGCTTGACGACAATATTTTAAATAAATAAGGTTTTTCAGCCTCCATTGTGCACTATGACTTGGAATTAAATGTATTTCTCTTTGTTGTTATGAGTATCTTCCATATTACACATTGAAACTCCATTCTGTATGATTTATTATCATTTGTTGTAGAAAATTAAATTACCATAATAGACTGTGTGTTGTGGTGTATTTTCTATATAGGTGACATTTATATTTATTGTAGTAGAAGTATGTTTTGGATCCTTTAAAGTCCTATGCAACCTCTACGAATTGCTTCAAAAAATTGTAATTGAAACACACAATAGTGTATAAGTGTTGATGTTTCTCTAGTTAGTAGCATCAGGCAGACATTCTCTCGGATTGGTCATTCTCGAGTCTATTCACTCATAGAGATTTGTTATTGGTGAATGGCCTAGGCGTAGTCTTTCCCTTGACAAGGAGTGGATAGACTCGAGGTGCTCTCACATTGCATGCTCCAGGATGGAGTGATCTATATTAATTAGATGTGCATGTGAGAAAATAATCATCAACATAAACATAATATATAAACAATATATTTATAATATAATATAATATATATATATATATATATATATATATATAATCATTAATAATTAATAATAAATTAATTAATGAAAAGACAATAATGGAAAAGACATGTCCATTAATGAAAGGGCACTACGCTCAAGTATATATATTGGGGCCCTCAATTGTAATATATTATCTTGTACAATATTTACTTACAACAACCTCTCATCAAGTTCTCTAAGTCTTGTTGATATTTTTCACTGTGTAATTATTCTATGATAATAGTAGCATTTAATTAATAAGGCAATAATTATCAGATCTGAAAATTAGAAAAAATCAACATGGTATCAGAGCTAGTTAAAAGTTGTCAGTGTCAGAGCTAGTATAAGTATTTTCCGAAACTAGTTAAAATTTTTCAGTGCTGGATCTGGTAGATCTGCTTCAGATATTTTATTTTTTGCAATTGCACGATTGTGATCATGAGTGGCCTGTGCACACAAAGAAACCACAATCCCTTTGGTCACAATTTTCCTAATTACAGGGAGTGACCACCTTAAGGATTTCACTACATAGTGTGACGAACTATTTTGGTCACTCTTTGTTTCTCTGAAAGTTGCAATTGGTCACACTGTGATAACTAACAGAGTTGTTATAGACTATGCAACAATAATTGGTGTTCGAGAGGGAGGTCTATACAGATTGTTGGGATGACCATCCTAGGAATTGGTACATGACAACATCAGTTTGTGTGAGCTACGACATCAGATATTTGCACACTTACATTATAGGGATTTACCATCATTGAATAGGATGGTCACAGGACTTTCAGAGATTTAGGTAGAGCATGATGGCATTTGCAGGGGATGTGCACTTGGAAAAAATGCCAAGGGATATTTTCCAAGTAGTGACTGTAGGTCCAAGGGGATCTTGGAACTAGTACATTGAGATGTATGTGGACCTATGACAGTTTCATCATTGGGTGGATTCATGTACTATATGATATTCATTGATGATTTCTCCTGAAGACATGGATATTCTTCAAGAATACCAAGGATGAGGTCCTCAGCAGACTCCAGGAGTTCAGGGCTTGGGAAGAGAACCTAAAAGAGAAGAATATCAAGGTGTTGAGGTCATATAATGGAGGAGAGTACACTTCCAGGGACTTCAGTGATTTATGCAAGGAGGAAGGGATCAAGAGGGAGTTGACTGTTCCTTACCACCCACAGTAGAACGGGATTGCAGAGATAGAGAATAGGTCCATTGTAGGGGCTTCCAAATCCATGATTCATGATCAGGATTTACCCATGCTCTTATGGGGAGAGGCATCAAGTACAACAACATACGTCCAGAACAAGAGTCCTAACCGGATCTTGGGGGACAATACTTCTGAGGAGGCTTTCACATGTGTGAAACCAGAGGTCAGTCATTTGAGGATATTTGGTTTTCCAATCTACATTCAAGTGCCCAAGGAGAAAAGGATGAAGTTGGAGCCTTCTGAGAAAAAGGGGATGTTTGTTGGATACAACAAGACATCAAAGGCTTACAAAATCTACATTCCAGGACTGCACTAGATAGAGGTCAGTCAAGATGTCACCTTTGAAAAAGACACAACCTTAAGTGGGTCCAGAGATCCTCACATGGAGATCAATAATGAGGATCAGGAGGCTCTAAAGGATGTGGGTTCAGGTCCCTCTATTCCAGTTGATCATCCTTCAAAATATCAGAAGTCATTAGAGCTAGCTGAGCTAGTGGGCCCTCCTAGAATCATTGTTCCAGAGACTAGGAAGAGTCTAGTCTAGCTTCATGATAAATTGCAGGATGCAAAGAGGCATGCATCCCCCCATGGTACTTTTAGGAAAAGTAGATGACCTCATAAATTCTTGAGTTATATGGCATTGATGAGTCACATCATTTATTGTGAACCTTCCAATTATGAGGAGGAAGCAGGCCAACAAGTTTCGAGAGATGCTATGATGGAGGAATATCAGTCCATCATGAAGAATGATGTGTGGGATATTGTGTCGAGACCTGAGGGGAATTCAGTGATGACTTCCAAGTGGATCTACAAGATCAAACATGCAACATATGGTAGAATTGAAAAGTACAAAGAGAGGTTTGTGGAAAGAGGGTTCTCCCATAAAGAGTGAGTGGACTATGAGAAGACATTTTCTCCAGCCATCATGTACACTTCCATCAGGACCATTATTTCTATTGCAGCAGTCATGGATTGGATATTACACCAGATGGATGTAAATATTACATTCCTCAATGGTGTGATTGAGGAGGAAGTGTACATAAAACAACCTCAGATCTTTGAGGTACATGGGAGGGAGTCTCATGTGTGTAGGTTGAAGAAGACCTTGTATGGACTCAAGAAGGCACCTAGGGAATGGTACTCTAATATTGATGAATACTTAATGAACTTGGGCTTAACCAAGAGTGAACAAGATCCCAACCTTTACTATGAGGTTGTTGATGGTGATCCTTTGATATTGGTGTTATATGTTGATGACTTGTTCCTTATGGTAGAAGACTGACTCATCGATTAGTTCAAGAGGGAGTTGTCCTATGTGTTCAATATGAAGGATATTTGCTTGATGCATTATTTCTTGGGATTGGAGGTGTGGCAGAAACCAAGTGAGATATTCCTCAGACAAGGGAAGTACACAGTTGAGATGTTGAGAAGATTCGGTATGATGGACTGCAAGTCCATGGCTACACCTATGATGACAAATATGAAGAAGCTTAGTGATTCTGATTAAGATTTAGATACAGTGGATTCCACTATGTACAGGCAGCTAATTGGATCCTTGATGTACCTAGTTAATTCCAGGCCAGATATTTTCTTTGTAGTGAACACCCTAAGTTAGTTCATGGTTGAATCGAGGCACTTCCATTGGGTTGCAGCAAAGCATGTGTTGAGGTACCTGTGTGGTACATTTGGATATGGTCTAAGATATGACGTAGGTGGTGAAGTGATGCTGCAAGGATATATTGATTCTGACTAGGTAGGGAGTGTAGTGGATAGAAAGAGCACCTTGGGGTGTTGCTTCATCTTAGGATCAACTATGATATCTTGGTTTAGAAGGAAGAAGACTTTTGTAGTACTTAGTATAGCAGAAGTGAAGTATATCACATCCAGCGTCGCAATTTTCTAAGCAATTTGGATTCAAAAACTTCTTGTGGGTATATTTGATCAAGAGCTAGAGACGACCTTAATACACTGTGATAATCAAAGTTGTGAGAATCTTTCGGAAAACAAATATTTCATGACAACTTGAAGCACATTGATATAAATATCACTTCATCCGAGATATGGTACAAAAGGGAGCAATAAAGCTCCAGTACATATCCACAAATGAGAAAATTTCAGACATTCTCACCAAGCCTTTGTCTAAGACAAAGTTTGTATACTTCATAGACAAGCTTAGTGTGATGCAAAAAGTCTCCCTCGCTGAGAGGGAGACTGGAGTGTTGATGTTTCTCCAGTTAGCAGCATTGGGTAGAAATTCTCCCATATTGGGCATGCTGATTTGACCAAGGGAAATGACACATTCACTCACAGATCTTTGCTAGTGGTGAATGGCCCAGGCATAGTCTTTCTCCTTACGAAGAGTGGATAGACTCGAGGTGCTATCACATTTCCTTATCTAGGATGGAGTGATCTATATTAATTAGACGTGCATTTAAGGAAATAATTATCAACATAAAATATAATATATTTATAATTTAATGTATAAATATATATATCAATAATTAATAATTAATTAATTAATGAAAAGACAATAATGGAAAATACATGTTCATTAATGAAAGGGAACTCCGCCCAAGTATATATATCGGGGCCCTCAATTGTAATATACTATCTCATACAATATTTGGTTACAACATCCTCTCATCAAGTTTGTTAAGTCTTGTTGAGATTTAAGTGTGTAATTATTCTATGATAATAGTAGCATTTAATCATAAGGCAATAATTATCAGATCTGAAAATTAGAAAAATTCGGCAATAAGGAGTTTGACAGTTGAAAACCACTTTCATCCTAAGTGTTTGACGAAATTAAACACTAAAACAAAAACCTTATTTCCGCTACAAGAATGATAGAATAGTGACCAAACATTACATAGGACATTACAATGGTATCAAAGCCTCAGTCCTACCAGTCTAAGGGGATTTCAAATTTCATGAATCAAGAAGAAAAATAAGGGTATCTCACCTATAGAAGTAGAAGACAATGAGGGGTAGAAATATTTGTAACGAGATAGTATAAGAAAACCAACATGAGGAAGAACAAGAAGAAGTAGCTATGGAGGATCAGAATGAAGATAGAACCTTGAAAATTTTAGAGGTCATGCAAAATGGGAATCAACAATTATCACAACTATTGGCACAATTGATTTCTACCAACTAGTAAAACCAAAACCACGGGGGTAATAATGGAAATGAAGTCACTAATGGACACCATGGGGGCAACAATGGTGTAGTGGGTCCCAATGGGAATAATGGAAACCATGTAGAGGAAAACAACATCCATATTCCTACACATGTTGGTACCAGAACCAGAGGAAGAATCATTCCCATACCGCTCTTAACTCAGTTCACTGGGAATCAACAAGTAGGGAATCAAGGAAAACAAGGTCAGGGTGAGACCTTTGATGACTATTGGAGGGAGTACCAAGCTATGGATGAGGGTTTTAAAGATTCCATGTCCCTACAAGACTATTACAATATAAAATATAGTAACAGGCCAAGGGAGGTCAACATGGGTCAGCAGAATGTCGATCTCAAGAGGAAGATTGAGACGCTCACCATCCCATCTTTTGATGATTCAAGCAAATCCACAGCTAGGGCATGGGTTCAAAAGTTGGATACTTATTTCCAGCTTAACACCATGACAAAGGAAGAGGCGATTAAATTTCCTACCTTTCATTTGGATGGGGAGGCCCATGGGTGGTGGTACCATGGATTGGTCACTCCGGGACATGCTATGATTACCTCTTATTTGGCCTTCACATAGAAGTTGATGGAGAGGTTTGACATGAAATATTTGGAACTAAATTTCAAAGAGCTGGCACAACTAAAAAAAGTTGGGACAATGGATGCTTACATCACTAAATTTCAGAGGATCACAGTCACAGTGACTGATATATCTGAGCAGAGACTAGTGATGTTGCTCACAGAGCATTTATCCAAGCCATTGTGTGGTTGGGTGAAGGCCTTCAAACCAAAGACGTTACTGGATGTTATTATCCGAACACCGGACATGTGTAAATTTTAAACTTGTGAAGTGAAGCAATGCATACATATTATTATGCAAAACATAAATTAATCAATGGCTCATACACATAGCACACAGAGATTTACGCTGGAAACCCTTAATCGGGAGAAAACCATTCTTCCTTGGTGTCGCACCTTTAAGCTCTTCATTATATTAATTTCACCATTCACCATACAATATATACAATGTTTTAGGTATTATGTAGCTACCAAAACCCTAATCCCTTAATCTGGGATTAATTTAGAAAACTGCTAAAAATAGAAAAATATGTCAGACGCAGTTGTCGAATCTGACACAGACACACACATGCATGCAAAGAATATAACACATACCCAAGATTCTCCCTCTTGTTGTTTTCTTTTCATACAATGGTTCACAAGATTACATAGTCAACAATCCAAGGAAGCAATGCCCAATNCACATACCCAAGATTCTCCCTCTTGTTGTTTTCTTTTCATACAAGGGTTCACAAGATTACATAGTCAACAATCCAAGGAAGCAATGCCCAATGTTACTCTACACCAGGAGAACTTATCTGTGCTCACAGACTTTGTCAATGAATCTGCAACATTCTTCAAAGTGTCAACCTTTTCCAGCAACACCTTCTTTTCTTCAACCATGTCTCTCACAAATTGATATTGAACATCAATATGCTTTGTCTTCGAATGATTAGCAGGGTTCTTTTCCAGGAAGATTGCACTTTGACTTTCATAATCTAATCTCACTTCTTTTTGTACCAACCCAATACTTGAACACAATATCTGTAACCATATTGTTTCCTTGCTTGCATGAGTGTCTGCCATGTATTCATATTCTATAGTTGAGAGTGCCACTACATCATGTATTTTTCTCATCCAACTGATTGCTCCTCCAAATAAGTTAAACACATACCCACTTGTAGATCTTATGTGATCCATATCTCCATCCCAATCTGCATCAACAAGCCCATGTATGTCCACCACTCTCTCCAATCCCGGTCTTCCTTGGTAGCACAATCCATAATTGGTAGTGCCACGCAAATACCTGAAGACCCTCTGTACTGTTGTCAAATTTTCCTTCCCTGGTTTTGACATATACCTGCTCAAAAATCCCATTGCATGTGCAATGTCCGGTCTAGTACAGACCATTGCATAGATCAAACTGGCAACTGCACTGGCATATAGAACATGGGACATGTCCTCTTCTTCTTCTTATGTCTTGGGACACTAATCTGCAGATAACTTTACACCTATAGGAATAGGAGCCTTGATCTGTTTACTTCCATGCATATTAAACCTCTGCAATATCATCTCAACATATTTTCTCTGATTCAACCAGAGTTTCTTGTTTTCACGATATCTTTTAATCTCCATTCTCATAATGAAGTTAGCAGCATCGATATCCTTCATGTCAAATTTGGAGGATAGTTGTGATTTCACCTCCTTGATAACATTCATGTTATTTCCTACCAGCAACATGTCATCAACATACAACACTCCATAAATGAAGTGATTACCAACCTACTTGGAATATACACAATGATCAGCCTTGTTTCTCATAAATCCCAATCCAAAGATGTATGTGTCAAACGTTTGGTACCACATCCTAGGTGATTTCTTCAGACCATGTAGTGACTTCTTTAGCTTACATACCAAATATTTTTTTCCCTTCACTACAAAGACTCATGGTTGTTTCATGTAGATTTCTTCTTCCAGATCCCCATGTAGGAATGTTGTCTTCACATCCATCTATTCCACTTCAAGATCAAAAGCAACAACAATAGATAAAAGAAATCTAATAGAATTTAACTTGGCAATAGGAGAAAAAATATCACCAAATTCAATTCCCTCTACCTGGGAATAACCTTTTGCTACTAACCGAGCTTTGTATTTCTCCACTTTTCCTTCTACATTAAACTTCTTCTTAAACAACCATTTTCTACCAATAGATTTTCTTCTAGATGGAAACTCAACTATATCCCATGCCTCATTCTTATCCAAGGCATCCATTTTTTCAACCATGGCCTTCTTCCAGAGTTTACTATCCTCTAAATTCATTGCTTCCCTAACATTTCTGGGATCATCATCATTAATAGATAAAGAAAAATTAGAATGAAAAGCAGGTGGACTATACCTTTTTGGTTGCCTTATTTACCTCGCTGATATCCTCAATACTGGGGTATGAGTTTCTTCTTTTTCTGCTTCATCTTCTTCAGATGATTCAAATTTTGCATCATCCAACTCAAACTCTATTTTATCAGGTTCTTCTTGCCTTGGTAGGAATTCTTGTTTGGAAAAATCTTTCACCTCTCTAAAAGCAACATCCCGACTATAAACAATATTCTTAGTTTTTGGGTTCCAAATCTTATAACCTTTCACACCATCTTTATAACCCATAAAGATACACTTTTCATCTGTATTATCCATCTTACTCCTATTTTCCTTTGGAACATGTACATAAGCATCACAACCAAACACTCTGAGATGTTAAAGAATGGGTGTCTTATTAGTCCATACCTCATGTGGAGTTTTATTATCTAGCATTGATGAGGGTGATCAATTGACCAGGTAACATGTTGTACCCATTGCCTCTGCGCAGAATTCTTGTCCAAACTCAGCACCACTAAGCATGATCCTTTCTATTTCCATCAGTGTCATGTTCATCCTTTCTGCAACTCCATTCTGTTTAGGTGTGTATGGAGTAGTCTTCCACCTTGCTATACCACACTTCTTACAGAATTATTCAAATTCATTTCCACAGAATTCTCCACCATTATATGTCCTCAATACCTTTATTTTCTTCTCTGTCTAGTTTTCTAGCAGGGCCTTAAACTCTTTAAATTTATCAAATACCTCAGATTTCTTTCTAAGAAAATAAATCCATTTGTTCCTTGAGAAATCATCTATCAATGAAACATAATACACAGATTTACCTAGTGATGGAACAAGAATAGGTCCAAACACATCACTGTGTATCAACTCTAAGATCCCCATGCAATGTTCATATAAATCAAAATCTAGAGTGCAATTGGACATACCTTCAACCATACCTTTACCGTGTAGTGTTCGAAGGCCCTTTTCTCCAATATTCCCTAGTCTTTGATGCCACAGCATGGTCTTCTTTACAAGGACAATATTGGTCTTGTCTTATTTATTTCTCTGCTCAGGGACAACAAAACTATTACACCCATTAGTATAATTGATTCCCAACAACTTGTACAGAGTTCCACACCAAACTCCCCTCATCAACACCATTTCTCCTCATACCATCTTGCAAGTGCCCTTTCCCAATACAGTATCCACTCCTACATCATCCAACTTGCTTACAGATATTAGGCTCTTGGCTAGTTTTGGAATGTGAAAAACCCTAGGGAGAGGTATGATCCTTCCATATTTTAGCAACAACTTAACCCTTTCATGTCCCATGATTTTGGCTGTCAAGTCATCTCCTACAAATACATCACCACCAACATATTTTTCATATTCATGTAACCACTCCCTGTGAGGAATGATATCATATGAGTCGGTCAACCATACACCATGGTCTGCATGTGTACTTGTAGATGTCAAGTAAACATCACCTCCTTCTTCAGTGGAGGTTTTCACCTATGTGGAAGAGGTATTATTATATCCCTTTGGTTTATCAACCTTCTTAGACTTGCAATATTTCTTATAATGCCATGTTTTACCACACTTCCAACATTTCCTCAGAGATTTTCCTAGAGACTTAGATCTACCTATAGATTTAGATCTCCCCCCAAAATACTTACTAGGATTCTTGTCTTGGGTACGACCTCTTACAAATAAAGCATCTATGTTCTAACTATCCATGCTTTTCTGCCTCATCTCTTCAGATAATAAGGATGAAACTACATCCTCATACTTCAATGTAGATTGAGTGGTACTACCAATTGATACAACCAGATTATCCCAAGAGTCTGGAAAAGAACATAACAAAGTAATAAACTTATCTTCTTCTACAATTGTAATATTAAAAGATATCGGTTGACTTACCAGAGTATTAAAGGCATTTATATTTTCTGTCACAGAATCTCCATCTTCCATCCTAAGATGATACAACTTCTTTCGAAGAAACAACTTGTTTACCAGGGACTTTGATTGATACAAATTCCCTAAATTATCCCATACTTCCTTGGTCATAGATTCTCCCAAGACATTCAACAACATTGAATCTTTCGGTTAGAGTTGAATAGCACTCCTTTCTCTTCTGTCCAACTTCTCTCAATCTTACTTCGACATACTAGTAGGTTGTGTACTAGTAGGTTGTGTACCAGTAGATTGTGTGTCGATAGACTGTATACCCATAGGCTGTTGATCCAGGTGGATATTGATGGCCACTCACCTTTTCCAACTAGCTCAAAACAACTTTCTGGCAATTTTGGCAATTTACTATTTTTAGCAGGTTTTAACTTCCGGGGCCATTTTGAGGGCCTAAATGAAGGTTTTTCAAGATAGAGGTTCTCAATGATAATTAGAAGCATGATTGAGCCCCCAAAATGAATCTCCTTGACGATACCTTTCCAACGAGCTATTATACGCCTAAAATGGAGATCGTATGCAAAAGTTACGACCCCAGGAAGTTGATGTACTAACTTACCTAAATGGGGCCCACATGACTTTTGGCGCTTCATCTCCTAGGGTTAGGTTTTTGGATGTCTAGGGTTTTTGGCATTCCTGTTTATTGTAAAAAGGCCTTCAAAGCCTCATTGTAATCATCTTCTTGAAAATGCAAGTAGCCGTCACATCTCTTCTTAGAGATAAGCTGCCACCATTCTAGTGAGTCTTTCACTCTGTATTTTAGAGTCTCTATACATTTGTTTCATTAATAGAAATCGTGTATTACTGTATCTCTGTGTTTATGGTTGCATCTCTGATATATTTTTGTTATATTATTGGATATACGCGATATCTTTGTGCATTTCTTTATTATATCTCCACTTTCATTTCATGCCGAAAATAATCCGGATCAGATGTGTACCAGGATCCAAAATGATCCATTTTTCTTTGTCTACAAGAAGGTCCTCCATATTGAGCTTCCATAACTCAATTTTTTTACCGTTGAACTTCTCTATCTTGATTCTAGAAGATCTCGCCATTCCTCTTTCTACACTCGAATCACCACTGCAAAAGCTCCCACTGAACCTGGTTTTTTCACAGACCCAAGATCAACTTGATCTATCAAGACCGAGCCAAACCCCCAGCAACAAAGGTGTCCCCCTAAAGAAAAAAACAAGCTATGATACCACATGTAAATTTTACACATGTGAAGTAAAGCAATGCATACAAATTCTTAAGCAAAACAGAAATTAATCAATGGTTCATACACATAGTACACAGATATTTACGCTGGAAACCCTTAATCAGGAGAAAACCAGCCTTCCTTGGTGCCACACCTTTCAACTCTTCATTTTATTAATTTCACCATTCACCATACAATATATACAATGTTTTAGGTATTTTGTAGCTACCAAAATCCTAATCCCTTAATCCAGGATTAATTTAGAAAACCACTAAAAACAACAAAATCCATCAGACACAGTTGTCGAATCTGACATGCCCACACACACACATGCAAATAATATAACACATACTCAACAACATGAATCATGCATTCCCAAAGACAAAATCTTTCTCAAAATCGTTCATTCCCTAGAAGAACAAAGATAAGAAGTCCTTTCGGAAAGAAGGAACGGGTAAGGAGAAGATGGATGAGGCAACACGTAATGAGTTGAGGAGGAAAAATATTTACTTGAACTACAAGGACCCATGGGAACAGGGGCACAGATGTATGGGAAAAGGAAAATATCATTACATAGAAGTGCTTTCAGACAATGAGGAGGAGGAGGAAGTAGAGAAGGCACAAGATTGTGAGCATGACAAATTAGCTGAAGAGTAGCCATAGGAGAAAGCCAAGAGTGGAACTATTGCCACTCTATCGAGTGTCCCCATATTTCACACCTTCAGGATCAGGGGTGTTTTACAGGGTCAGTGAGTCATTGTATTGATTGATGGTGGGGCAACCCACAATTTTATTGACTTAGCCTTGGTGACCAAGAGGGGAATTATTACTATGTTTTTTTAGGGGTTTGATGTGGCAGTAGTCGGGGGGATTTTTATTCCCTCCACACATAATATCTCATAGCCATGCTTGACATTGGGAAACTACATAGTGATGGATGACTTTTATGTAGTTGAGTTGTAGGACACCAACGTCATATTGGGGGTTCAGTGGCTTGTTTCCATCAGGAGACATTCGGTCAACTACCAGGCCATGGAGATGGAATTTAAAGTCGTAGATGGTAGGAATGTGGTCTTGAGAGTCATTTCAAATGATGTTCGTAGGATCATCTCAGGAAAATGGATGGAGGAGATATTTCAACATGGGGATGTTGCTTATGTATTAGATTTCTTGGTCACTATTGAGAAACCTTCTGGTAGCATCCATCATTATCAAGTGGACACCCAGAAAATGTTGAGTAAATATGACCGAGTCTTCGGGAAGATACCTCTAGGGAGACTACCCGATAGGGGATTTGAGCACACTATTGAGTTGGAGGAGGGATTCAAACCAATGATCACCACTCCCTATAGATATCCTAAGAAATTCAA
Organism: Picea mariana; assembly: GCA_032191745.1. Classification (NCBI taxonomy): domain Eukaryota; kingdom Viridiplantae; phylum Streptophyta; class Pinopsida; order Pinales; family Pinaceae; genus Picea; species Picea mariana. Next base: position 257,737 of record JASDQU010099862.1, read on the forward strand.
GGATGAGATCGAAAATACCATTAAGGAGTTGTTGGAGATGGGGCATATTAGGCTGAGTTCGAATCATTTGCTTCTTCTATAGTGTTGGTGAAGAAGAAGGATGGAAAAATGCGGATGTGCATTGATTACAGGGCATTGAATAAGAAGACGATAAAAAATAGGTACCCAATTCTCAAGATCAATGAGATTTGGCTGAGTTACATGGGGTGGTGTATTTTTCAAAGATTGATCTTCGATCAAGGTACCATTAGATTAGAGTTAGAGAACATGACATTCCAAAAACTACTTTTAGATGCCATTATGGGCATTACGAGTTTTTTTTCATTCCATTTGGGTTGACCAACGCACCAGCTAATTTTCAATCCTACATGAATCACATATTCAAAAAATAGTCGAGGAAGTTTCTATTGGTATTCTTTGATGATCTCTTGATTTATAGTAAGACATGGGAGGAACACTTGAGACATCTAGAGGAGATTCTGAGTATCATGGAGGATCAATCACTATATTCCAAGGAATCAAAATGTGAGTTTGGAATGATAGAGATCCTATACTTGGGTCATGTATTTAGTTCTCAAGGGGTACAAATGCACATAAAATATTTAGGCCATACTAGATTAGCCCTTGCCAAAAAATATTTCACACTTGTGTGGTTTATTTGGGATTTACAACTATTATAGGTGGTTTGTTAAGGGTTTTTCACAGTTGGTTGCACCACTCACATATATAACAAATAAGGGGGCATTCATGTCGATAGATGAGGCCCAGAGGACATTTGACAAGATGAAGGAGGTGATGAGAACTTTTCTAGTTCTAGCAATTCCTGATTTCACTCAACATTTTTTTCTTGAGTGTGATGCATCGAATGAGGGGATATGAGCAATTTTGATGGGGAAGAAGCATCTAATAGAATACAAGAGAAGGAATCTCACAGAGTCAAAGAGATTCTACTCCATATATGATAAGGAAATGCTTTCCATCATGTAGGCCTTGGAGAATTTTAGACAATATTTGGTAGGTGGAAAATTTGTGGTTAAGACAGACCACAACAACTTGAGGCATTTCCTAGGGAAGAAGGACTTCAATGAAAGGAAAAAAAAATGGGTTAGAAAACTATAGGCCTATGATTTAGACATTGAGTATGTAAAGGTGTTGGCAGCCAATTCAATTTTCTCTATTGTCCTATAAGCTGCCTACACCTATGTCTTCCGAACTTCAAATTTTCGTCGCATTTTTCAAATAGACGATATTTTCATTTCTTGCGATACTTACAAATTTGTTTCCATTAAGTTTTCATGAATGTAAGCATGAAAAATCCTCCATCGTTATTTGAACTGTCATGATCTTTTATCGATATTTTCTATGGCACTTACCCTTTGGTTTATCGTTATGTCGCTGAAAGGATTTTCGAGCTATGCTTATTCGGACATTCTTATATTTGCATAACTTGATTTTATTAAACTTGTGAGGCATTGAGCATATAGATTTATATTTTTGTGACTTGCCTATTCATTGAATTGCATAGGGGTCATGGTTTATTTTTGTTTTTATATATATGATGTGATCCTTATGATAATCTTTTTATGGCTCTTGGCTTGTCAATTTTATGAGTATCGATTGGCACAATGGTTTAAAACTTTTGATTAAACATTTATACAATGGTGCATGGTTAACTTTTGGGTTTGATTTCACGTTGAATGACATTGGTTTGAAAAACTATAGTTAATGGCGCATCGGCATATCACTCACCGTTTGATTCTTTGGTTAAACGATTGGTTTTTAACTATGCTATGATTGTTTGAACAGGGGTTCAACTTGGCGGTTGTACTTTACCATAACTATTATGCATGGCGGTGAATAACTCCACCACCCTCGCATGCGCACATTAATGCTCTCCCCTTTGATTGTTCATTGATGTTAAACCAAATGACTCTGCTCCTGTGCGTTGGTAAATTCGAACCAAACCCTTACCATGTGATCGCACCATGGCCCCAGTCGTCCGAGTTGAACCCAATGGGAGCCAGGCCCTGTTGATGTTTGATAGTGCCCACAGTGACCTCGAGGAAATTGGGTGGCTTCCATTTGTACAAAAATTCGAGGGTTTTAACCTCTGCGTAGCTCGACAATTCGCTTTGACCTTTGATAGCTGTCGAGTCAAGGTCGGCGATGTTCAATTGGAAATTGATGAACATTTTCTCAGTTTGGCTACGGGTTTGCCTGCCACTGGACAACGATGGTCCAAGAATTGCAAAGTAGAGGAGGTCCCATGGACACTGCTCTTCCAGTCACGAAAAATCACCTCCTATGATAAAGGTTTTGCCAGTAACGATGCTTAAACAACGTTGACATAATTTATTGATGATAATCAAACAGTTTATCACCTACGAAGATCGGTACGGGTTTGTTTTCTTACACCACCTTCATTTGCTTATGGTTTTTATGAGGTATGAGCTCAATATGCCCTATTATTTTCATAGAAGCCTGTTTAAAATGTCAAAGAAGTACAAAAGGAACTAGGTTGATAGTAGCATTTTTCATTATGGGCTGGTTAAGATTATTATTGTTTTTCATTTGATTTTACGCGGAGATTGTTGGAGTGATTTCCTTGCTCGTAATGATTTTGAGGATTCGAACCCTCCACAGGTTGACAGACCTGTGGTGATCGATGACAAGGCTGTACCCCCAGTACCATATAACATCCTGCTACCTAAACCCTTGCTCGACTCACCTATCGACCTACCCCACTCTATGACTAAGGATGTCGAGACTGTTAAGCCTATGAGCAAGAGGCCTAAGGCAAAACCCACTGTAAACGCCAAAGGAAAAAATACTGCCCATTTAATTTCGCAAATGGCAAGAAATAAGCCGAAACCCCCTGTCAATCCTAACCCTATCGTGTTGAGTGAGGACTCCGATTCGGAAGTGGAGCGTTTCTTGGCTAGCGAATACCCCTATTCGCAAGGTCTGTGTGTCGAACCCTCGTATGGCTTTGTGACAAACCTACCCCCTTGCCTACAGAATGACCCTGACTACCTAGGCATTAAGCTGCCTTGTGAAAACCCTGGTCATTTAGCTAAACCCTCTCCTGCTTTGGCTAAACCTACAGTGCCACCCTGTGATCAATGCAGCTCGTGGTTAGAGAGGTATTACCTTGATGTTCCGATTCTACAGTCAAGAATTCACTCTTTGGAGGACCAGGTTGCACTGCTTACCAGTCAAAAGGCTAAGCTATAAGCCACTGATAAAAAACAAAGAACGACAGGCTCCATCTTGTTTAAAAATGTGGAATCAGCTACAGCGGTCGTGAATTCTAAGTTGGCATAATTTGAGCAGCCTCACACAGGTATGTTTCGATATCGCTTGTTTAAATAACGAATGCGAATTCTTTTTGAATAAGCTCTGTTTACAGCATTGATTGGCTCTATCAAATTGTATGCATTCTATACATAGCTTTGCTTTGATTAATGAAAGTTCATTTTTCCGGTTTAGCTTCGATTGGATTTTCATCGATTTGATTGATCTTGGTGTGGATTTGATTGGTTTGATTTAGTTAAAGTGAATGCTCTGCTGTCAATTGAAGTCGTTTGTATCTATTCTAGACAGGAGTCGTTTCTCATATTTCAATTTTAAACACAATCACATTTCGATTCGATTTGGTTATAATGCATACACTATGATTGGCAACAGTTTTGATATGGTTAATTGTTATGGTTTTATGTCCCATATGACCTTCGAGCAACAAGAATACAATTCGGATTATTTTCAATGTGATTCTATACAAATTCACCCAAATCGTGAATAGATTCAATTCATAACAACTATGCTATAAACTCAGCCGGTTAATTCGCATTGGTTTGTTGTTAGTTCCACCATGTTATCAGTCGGATTCATATTGCAATGAATATGTTGTTTGAATTTGATTCGTAGAACGAGTTTGACTATATCCATATTCACGATCTATTTCTATATTAAACTCAGTCGAGATTTATTTTGGTTATTTGCCCAGTTTGCAATTATAACTTCTGTTGATTCTATTAAGATTGCGTCTATTGATTGTGCAAGGATCAATCACAAATTTGGTTGGGACGATGCTGTTACGTATGATTTCGTTTACACATAATCGAAACAATTTTTCCATCTGTGTATTCGATTAAATGATGTGAATCTTTTTCTATTTCGTTATAGCTATAACGAGTGGAAAATGGTTGTGTTGGATTAGATCGTATCACATACAATATAACTCATTATCGATTTCATTTGGATATGAAACAGTCTTGTTACTGTTTGACCCAATTTTATGGTAACAGAGAAACAGAGTATTCTTACCGCCGTTTTCAATTGAATCGCTTTTGATTATGTTTAATGTTGAAAGATAAAATCATTTGAATCTTGAGTGATTCGTTTTAAATGATCATCGGAAAAAAATTGGTTTTAATTATTTTAAAAGATTTGATTTGATTTTGATTCTGATCCTGTATGTTATTTTAGACTAGCTACAGAATCAGATGATTCTGTAGCTAAGTCTGTAAGATTAGATTTTTATTGTTTTTCTAATAAAATACCTTTCTAACTTGTTATTTTTGGTCTATTGCAGATGAATTCAAAATTGCAGTGGATTTGATGAGCAGTTAGAGGATATTTGAAATATTTTACTTGCCTTTTAATTTCCTAGTTTAGTTGATTTTGGGGATATTTTCCCAGATTATGTAAAACAGTTGATATTATCCACAGGGAGGTTTTACCCTGTGGAGAGACTTATAAATACTTATCATTTTTGTAATAATATCATCCTCATTTGTGGGAGAACAAGGATATGGAGTTTTAATACAGACTGAGACAGAATTTGATATTCTGCTACAGCTTTAGCTTTCATAATATCAATATTTTGTTTTATGTTTATGTGTATCTATTTGCATCTGGTTAATGACTACTTTAGCTATCTTAATCATTCACAAATGATATAATTCAATCATTGTAATCCATATCTGATTTCTTCCAAGTGTATAAAAAACATAGCAATTGCTTGATTCAGCTTGTGAACGACAGATTTCTCTTCTTCATAAGTTGGATTATTAAGTATAATTTTTTGCATAACAGGTTTCCCTTATTGCAAAGATTTATAAATCATATAATTGTTATGATTTTTTATGTCTTGTTTGTCCTGTAAACAACTTAAAAAGAAGCGCAGCCTATTGTTTACGAGAAGCTTCTGGATTATCCGGTGCGAGTTTCCTTCCTCCGACCAGCTTCGAAGTCATCATACACAGGACAAATTGGGAGCGTTTCCAGGTCAGTTAGTCACTTGTTTGTTTACTGTTTTTATTAGTAGTTTAGTTTAGATATAAGTTTAGTTAGATTTATAGGTAGAATTAGTATATTAGATTGTTTAATTTCAGTAAATATATTAGATCGTTTAATTTCAGTAAGTTTTGTTTCTTATTCATAAAATCATAAAATCATAAAATATCTCTGGCTGTCTTAGGGCAGAAAACAAATGATTTTTACAGGTTTTATTCAAATCTGCAAGTTGTAGATAATGTATATTTGTGAATAAGTTGTAATTCAATTAGTAATTAGGCAGTTAATTAGTAGAGTTAGTGTAATAGTAATTATTAGTTTGTATATAGAATAGTTAGAGTAGTTTATATTTAGTTTTAGTTTAATTTATTTAGTAGTTTGTTTTAATTAGATTAGTGTATTAGTTTGTTTTAGTATTAGTAATAGTTGTTTTATTTATTGTTAGTTAATTTAGTTTCTTGTATTTAGTTTTAGTTAGCTTGTTTTATTTAGTTTTAGTTTGTCTTATTTGTTTTAGTTAGATTAGTTAGTTTAGATTAGTTTTCTCTTTGGTTTTCTTAGGACCTTAGAGCGGCCAACGGAGTCGTTAAACCCGTCAGGGTGGTTCATTCCAAACGGCTTGGGTTATTAGACAACCCCCGACCGGTTCCACTCTCTCAGTTGACGGATGGTCGATTTCGCCCGTCAACAAAAGGGAAAGAACAATGCAATTTTAGTTGCTCACTCAAGGAAACCAAAAGTGTTTTCACTTGTAGAGGTTTCGACTAACTGGAAATCTCAACTCTTGGTGGAATATTCCAAGAAATTTTTTTCTTGTGAAGTGATGGATCGCAATGTGCAGGATGACTGATGCAAGGTGGTGGATGACATCATCTACTACAAATACCGTATATAGTTGTTTATGGAATCTACACTCAAGGAGAAGATCATGGAGGTTGTGCACAATACACCATTGGCATGGCATCCGGGATACTTCAAAACTTACAGGAAGATCATGGAGACGTTCAATTGGAAGGGCCTCAAGGATGATGTATTGAAGCACATGAGAGAGTGTGTGACTTGTCAGCAGAGCAAGTCAGATCAGACCCATCCTGCTAGATTATTACATCCATTTCCCATTCCAAAGAAGAAGTGGGAAAGCATATCTATGGACTTTATCATTGGTTTATCGAAGGTCTAAGGTAGATATTGACCAAATTTTCACATTTGTTTGCAATATCCTCTAAGTATAAGGCAACACAGGTATTGGAGTGTTTTTTAGGGAGGTATTCAAACTCCATGGATTACCGAGGTATATTTTCAGTGACAAGGACTATAGGTTTCCTAGTGCATTTTTGGAAGGAGCTATTTGGACTGGCTAGCACAAAAATGACTCCCAACACTAGTTACCACCCTCAGATGAATGGATAGACAAAGATTGTGAACAAATGGAAAGAAGGGTACTTACGTATCTGGGCAACAGAAAGAATGGGTTAAGTGGTTGAATTTGGGGGAACATTGTTATAACACCACTTACCATATGTCCATTGGCATGGCACCATTCTAAGAATTATATGGTTATGATGCTCCTTCTTTTGTTGACTTGGAATTTGGGGATAGCAGGGATCCCAAAGCTAAGGACTAGATCTAGGAGATCCAAGACATACTCAAAGATCTCAAGGATAATATACAGATGGCCTAGAACCAACAGAAGATATATGCAGATAGGAATAGGGTAGAGTGCACTTTCGAAGTGGGGGACTTGGAATTCTTGAGGCTACAACCACATAGGTAGTCTTCCTTGAAGAAAAGTGGAGAAGAGAAGATTAAGACTTTTTATGGACCTTACAAGGTGATTCATATAGTTGGTGAGGTGGATTATGAGTTGGAGTTGTCAGAGGGAAGAACAATTCATAAATTATTTCATGTTTCTTGCCTCAAAAAGGCATTGGGACAATAGGTCATGACTTCAACAGAGTTGTCACCTTTAGATGAGGAGGGACACCTAGTATTGGTTCCTGAGGAGATATTGGAGACTAGGGAGAGAAGGTTGAGAAACAGGGTGATTCGAGAGTATCTCATTAGATGGATATATTTACTAGCAGAGGATGCCACATGGGAAGGTGACCAAATCTTGAAGCATCCAAATTTGTAGTTGCTTGAGGACAAGCAATATCAGGAAGGGAGGATTGTAATGTCCCTTTCCAAATGAGTCCTCTAGGAGATGGACGAAATAGTCTAAGTAATTCTCGTAGGCTATAGTCAGTATGAAAAAATTGAATCAATTATTTATTTAATGTCATCGGAGTGGAAATTAATTAATATTAAAAGGTGACATTAAGTAAATGGTAAAAAAGGCACCTAAGTGACTATTGAGAATATGAAAAGTCACTTAAACTTATTAAAAGATAAAATGGTTGCAAAAGGGTCAACCAAAGAATAAAAGAGGAAAAAGAGGGCCCCTATCTGATTGTTGTCTTGTCATTTTCTAATTTTCATTTGAGAGAGCTCTTTGTGGCTCTTGGAACAGTTGGGATAGAAACCCTAGGAGAAAATTCTGAGATTGATTTCGGTGTTGTGATAAATCCACCCTTGCTGGTCATTTGGAGAAGAGATCACATAGATATATTCATTGTGCTTCAACATGGATCCTTAGTTCTTCTTTGGAAGCAAAATATTCATAATCTGTGGTTGAGTATTTTGTTTGGCAATTGTTATATCCATTCTAGGGACGTGTTTACTCAAGAAAAGGGGTCGAGACTGCATTAAGGAGTCGAATGAGGGAAGTGGTTGAATATTTGAGCCAGAAATAAGTTGAGTGTTGTTGATATAGATTTGATCTTCTTTTTAGGAGGTCGCTTCTCTCTTTTATGGATCGATTTATCAGAATGGGGGTTTATTCATTGTTGAGAGTCTCATTCCATAAAGGAGGGTTCGCTTGTTGTTGTTAGGAGAATCGATTTGTGTCTGCAAGGAAGAAGGAACAAGCGCTTTCACCTACAATATAATCATATTCAATTGAAGTTGCTTCGCATACAAGTTGGGACCACAATACATTCACCTACATGCTTGTTATCTTGTGAAGGGGGTCATTGTCCCACATTGACTCTACAACAATATTTGTATCATCTTAAGACAATCTTCTAAATAAATCAGGTTTTGTAGCCTCCATTGTGCATTATGTCTTGGAATTAAATGTATTTATCTTTGTTGTTATGAATATCTTCCATATTACACATTGAGACTCCGTTTTGTATGAGTTATTATCATTCGTTGTAGAAAATTAAATCACCATAATAGACAGTGTGTTTTGGTGTATTTTCTATATGGTTGACATTTATCTTTACTATATTAGAAGTATGTTTTGGAGCCTTTAAATTCCTATGCAAACTCTACGAATTTCTTTAGAAAATCTTAATTGAAAAACACAACAATGTAGAAGGAATTTGACAGTTGAAAACCACTTTCAGCCTAAGTGTTTGACGAAATTCAATGCTAAAAAAAAAACTTATTTCTATTATAGAAGTCAGAGAATAGTGACCAAACAGTACATAGGACATTACAAATTAGTTTGTGCAAGAACTCAAAGCAAGTTCATTTTGTACATAGGCAAGATTTCATGGCAAGAACTTAGAGCGGTTTCGTTTTGGTTATGATTGTAGTTCATTCCAAGAACTCAGATTGAGTTCATTTTGGTCTCAATTTGTGTTCCAAGAAGTAGCTACTATTTTGGTTTCATGCCCATCAGTTTTTTAGCCTTGGGACTCTTTGAGAGAAGTATATGGTGTTTACACTCAAAAGTTTTAGTTTTTAGAGATAGAACTGATTTTGGCGGTCACATATGAGTTTGAGCAATATATAAGAAGGTCATTGTAAAAACACAAGGGATGAAGAACCTAATGGGTATATTTGGTAAATATACATAGCTTCATAGAAATCATCCACTCATTAAGATATGAATCTTTAGGAACAACTTGTGCACCAAAATCTCTCCACTCTCTATCACACCACATTCTCTCCACTCTCTGTCAACTTCCACAACCATTATATTTGCACTAAATAATATGTAATATAAATACATTCTAAAATTTTAAGAATAATTAGAGTTTTTCTTCTTCTTCCTTATTTTTTCTTGAATCCTAACCTCATATCATATGAACTTTGTCCTAGAAAGAAATATCATCACCATTATAGCCAAATATCATATTTGAAAACCCACTTCAATTCTTTATAAGCTCTATGAAACTATTATAAACATTTTTAGCTCTTTGGTCTTGCCACAATTGTGACTAGGATGTTGTGCAAAGCCTATCTTGATCCCAAAATTTACCCTGAGCTATGAATATCTTAGCTTAAACAATTGGCCTATATTATTTTGTATATGTTTCAACATCCATAGATTCAACACAACTCGTGATGAATTTCCCTATGGTGGCTTCCCTTCCATCATGAAAATAACCCTATACTTCAAACTCAATCACCCTCTACTTCAAACTCATTTAGTGATGAATTCATTCATTGAGTAGAATGAGGCATTGAACTCTTGGAAAACTTCCAGGAGCCTCTAAATCATGAAGCATATCTGATATCAAACAATGAAAATCACAACCCTTTCAAGGATTACACCATTTGTTTTATTTTGTTGTTGTATAGAATCTTAGTGTGGATGTTGTGAAGTACAATTTCTTGTAGTTGAAGATTGACCATTTAAAAGGAATTGTATAGTTTGGTAGTCAAGTGAAGAATTTAATTTTCTAGTTTTCATTATTTTGAATACAAAATTAAGCCTCGGCTATTTTTGAGGATGTTTCTTATGTGCATGGAGTATTTTTTAGAGTGAGGATGGTATAAGATACTTGGTGGATTTATTTGTGTAGTACCTTGAATTAGACAAGATTTAGAATCATTTAACCATTCTTGTGAAATTCTTAAACAAGGCTAGAAGATTGAGCTTGAAGATGCCTCAAGTTTAACATATAAGGAAGGGATATAGATGAATGATATGAAGGAGACTTTGCTTCAAACATTTATGTGCTTCTTCATTGAAATTAAGAGTGAAAATATATGGCATTGATTGAGCTTGAAGATGCCTCAAGTTTAACATATAAAGAAGGGATATAGATGAATGATATGAAGGAGACTTTGCTTCAATAATTTAGGTTCTTCTTCATTGAAATTAAGAGTGAAAATATATGGCATTGTTTCTTGTGTAATAGTAATTTTATTAAATTTCATTTCATTGAAATGCATGTGAATAAAGAAGGCATGGAATTATTGAAGATTGTCATTATTGGCAAGGTTGGCATCTTTTTTAATTTCAATGCCTTCCATTGTGGACCTTTTTATTAGTTACAATGTTTATATTTATTACCTATAAATGGTAAAAACTCATAAAATGTTATATGAATTGCCAGGTTGTTATTGGCACGGATGTTGCAGCTTCTGAGTTTTACACTACACAGGATCAAAAGTAGTATTTGAACTTCAAGGAGGAGGTGGGTCTCAATATTTCATTATTGATACCAATTCATTTAGTGTTCTCCCTATTATTAAGATTTTATATTGTGAAGTATTTATTTTTGTAAAACAATTTGCATGTAAGAATGGAGAACCTAAGGACAGGCCATGAAAATTTGATATAATAGGTAAACCTCTGCTATGTTTCTAGTTATTAATATTCACATGGATTTTGATTAGAAAGAACTTCCTTAAATTGTATAACTCTTGAAATGGGTCCACATTATATTCAGGTTTTGTTAACTCCACTTAGCACAAGTCTTGTTTGGCCAAAGGGTCGCACTTGACTTGTGACTTGGAAAAGACTCCATAATAGATTTGGCAAAGACTTGTGAATTGAAATAAATTCACTTTGAATGGACACACACTCTTTGATTGAGCTAAATTTATTTTAGTTTGTCAAATTTAACTTTCTAGCGATACACACTTGAGATATTCCATTCCATTTAAATTTCACTATATCTAACAACCATAGGAGAAGAAGTTCAAGATAAACATTAAGAAAATCATTAAATTTCACACATTAACAATATATTTGCATTATTCACTTTCTTATGTATGCTAACTCATTTTGGTATGACTAGGTTTGTTAAAGTTTAATGGTTCAGAGGACCTTCTTGGGATGATAAAATATAATAATGCCATGGATGTTGTTGGAAAAAGTTTGAAGACTGAGGGTATTCATGGATTGTATAAAGGTTTTGGTATGTCTATGATCACTTATTCAACACAATCAATTGTATGGTCTATAGGATGACATTATAGCCTATAGACCTGCAGGCCTGTAGGTTGTAATCTATGTTTGCAGGCCTGAAGGATGATGACAACCTACAGGAATGTAGGTTGTAATGTCCACCTGCAGGCCTGTAGGATGATGACAACCTAAAGGCCTATAGGTGGACATTATAGCCTAGAGGAATATATATCTATAGGGATATTGATAAATTCTAGCCTCCAACTACAATAAATCGCAACCTCCTCAAAGTACCCGACATTCATTTTTTATTCTCTCTTGGCATGTTTGATTTATGCCCCTTTTTGTGAAACAAAGTCTTGAGAATATAAATAGAGGTTGAGGTGGATACAAATAATTTATAAGATTAGGCACATGGTTGAACTCATTTATAATATTTATAATTCAACAGATGTGAAAATTGACACTTAGAATCAACTCCAAAATGTTTTTGTGCTAAAAACTTAAAAGAACGGGCCAATATAGAAACACACTAGAAGTTGCAAACAAATTTAACACTATAATTTCCTCATTTGATTTGAGAAAATCCGACATGAAAATGAATATAGCCAAGGAATGGAATCTCCATACCAATCAATAAATGGTGGTTTGGCATTCATTATCCTTCTGAGTGCTCCTTCTTTTGGGTTCCCTATTCGATGTCTCGCTATTCCACATGTCACACCAACTTGAACATGACCTTATTGTGGTTGGTGCATAGACAAGAGAATCTTTAAATCATACTTGTTAAGCATAGTTTTGTTAAATTAATGTGATTTAGAAGATTCTATTAAGGACAGGTAGGTCAAATATGCAAGTAATTATCCAGAATAAAACACTTTAACAATTTTGTATGTGACTAAAATCCTTTCTAAATTTATATTGTCATCAATCTGATCAATGTCACAAATCATTTCATCTATATATCGTAACCTATCCTAAATTTTGAAGAATAAATATTTATCTTAGAAGACCACAACTTGTTAATTTTCAAACAACAGACCAGACTTACATATTTAGCAATCGATCCATCCATATTGAAATCCAACCTTAGGTTGATAGTTGCAAGCTTCATATATAGAATTTGTAATAGAACAGACAACCAATTTAAGTATGATCCATGAACTATATGTGTATACAAGAGAATGGTTAAATCATACTTGTTAAGCATAGTATAGTCATCCACAACATTTATATTGTTGTAAAGAGTATCCTCATGCCATTAACCTTGAGACAACATAATGGTTTGAGAGCATGAGTAGCCTCATGAAATTAACCTTCAGATGGGAGAAAGGTTTGAGAGAATATCGACATTCCTTCAATAATTGTAGGGAACAAATCCAGGTGATTCATAGACCCTAGACCCCTATGGGGATGGGATCCATCAACACTTCATCTATTTGTACTATGTGTCTCAAGGCAATGTATAGAATTTAGATGATATTGGGTGGACTAAATAAGGATATTATCACAGATTTATCTAAGTTGAAGGTTTTATATGAGATTTTAAGTTGAAACACTATAGGATGCATATCTAGAAAGTACAATTAAATCATGATAAATTGGCCAAGATATGCTATCTTTGCAATTTGGAAATTTATTTTTAACTCGAGTTTAAATGAGTTTACGGTACCTTATATAAACTTGGACAAACATGATCACCACACAAACTCATAAACATTACCTACCTGAAAGGAGGTGGGAGCATGTATATAAAATTTAGAACAATGAATAAGTCATTGTTTCAATCTCCCCATTCATTATTCCACCCATTTCTAGGTGCCAATCATCAAGGGTCTGCATGATATTGAATGGTACTTTTCATTTACCATTGTTGTGTGATGCAACGAACTAACAACCAACTGAAAATTTCATGGTCATCAAGAAATTGTATTACAAGGAATAAAATATACTTATTGTGCATTGGCTCTATGTAGAATTTGAATGTGTGAAGTATTGAGTATAGCCAACTAATTTACTTAAAAATGGGAAATGGTATTATCTAGAAAACAATGTTGCATTGCATTCAAATATAATAGAAACTATGGAACATCAGAATCTATAGCATCTAAAATATTGTTTTCTTAGATTTGTTGTAGATCCTGCTAGGGGTTCTGCGAGAGAATTCCATAGGAAAGTTGGGATCATCCATTTGAAAATTCAAGATATTGATAATCTTAGATATATTGGGCCTCATTTCTTGGTTTTCTACAGGAAAATAAGACCGGGTGTAATGCATAGATGTGTTTGGTCTCTATCATAAATGCCTTCCAATGACCCACTCACAAGTTCTAAGAAGTTTCCCATTTGATCCAAGTACCTTGTCCATTGGATGATATTGGCCTTGTCAAAATCCTTCATGGGAGATGCTAGAACATGTATAGGCCTCCTTCTAAAGACAATCACTAACATCAGCACCCCAAAATTGTAGATATCACCCTTCTATAAATAATCCATAGCCTCCATATCTAGGTGGAATGTAACACATTTTTCCTCCCATTCTAGTGGCATTTCTCAGGTCTTCTCAACTCAAATCACCACTCCACTTCTCACTTCCCATGGAATAATACCTTTTGTTTTTATCTCTATTATTCCCAAAGCTTATATCCCCACTATGGTCATAGAAAGAGTCCCTTCCCCTGGTATATTTTCTAATATTTTTTCTGCTACCAAATATATTGGAGCTTTTCCATATTCTTCATGTACTTTCCCATCTCTGAAAATAACTCTTCTTTCCACCACTCCTTGATTTTTCTAGGATTTTCTTTAACTTTACTCCCCTCAATTTTTCTCATGGAATTAGTGTGACTTATTATTTCCCCACTTTGGGTGGTTATCATCTGGGGACGCCTTTCCCTCTCTCTTTTTCTTCCCCTTAATGTTATCCAATATCCTAGGTGGGAGGATAACAATAATTTTGAGAAGTTAACACTAAGAAGGGTGTTACATGTTACATTGTATGATGAATTCCACCCATTGAATAAGTTAAAAAGTTAACACTTGGTGAGGTGTTACAAATTATTATCCTTAAATGTGAATTATGTCAAAAAAAAATGGTAATTTTTTTAGAAAAAGAAAAAATAAGCGTAAATTATTGAGAAAAACAAAACAATAAGGGTAAATTGTTGAGAAAAACCTTTTCTACATATTAAATCATAAACCATTGCAGTGTTAAGTTCTTACATGTATTGTCAAGGGGTTAACACTGAGAAGGGTGCTACATGAAATTTTTTGAGAAGTGGAGATTCTTCTCAAGCTTGATGGATTCATTCTTCAATCATAGTGAGGTACTTTTCCATTAAACCCATTGTGGTTCAAGGGTACTTGGGGAAGAAGGGTACCCAAAGGAGTTGGTAGGGAGGTCAACAAATGGATTATTCAACAATCAATAGGCTGAAGTAAAGGATATTAGGTTTGCATTTCAAGTTCTCTAGGAATGATAAAACCCAGCTATAGTAGAATAGTTGGGTTTTCTCATCCTGGGAAACATTGGAGGTAATTCCCCTCATCCCTTGTTTCGAGGATGGTATGGGAGGTAAACCTAAAATTGTGGGGAAACCGAGTGAGGCCCAACAATATCTACAATATATATGCCACATCTCTCAACCACATAAATTAAAGTATGCAAATCTATTTAATCATGGTTAGTTTTTCCATGTGATTTCACTAGTTATTGGTCCATGAAAATAACATATGAAATTTGAAATATCGTTAGTGTTATTTATTTTGTTAGTGTAGTTGCAATGAATTAAAAAAAAACTAAAAGGCACTGCCCAGAAACTATCCTTTTTATTTACAATTGCCGCGATAATTATTAAAGATATGCACGGCCTAGAAATTATTCTGCTATTTGCAACTGTAAGATCTTGTAGTTTAAAAATTGGTTAAATCATCCACCATTTATGAATTATAATAACTAGGGGTACTTATTGGTAAAGTTAGGTCACCATTATTGTCTCCATCATTCTAGCCCAGTATGAAAAGAGGAATGGATCCAAGCCTATGAAGGGAGCTAAATTGTATTTATAGATTGTGAAAATCGATACTGGGAATCCTTGTAGATACCAACATTGAGTTTTTCCTATCTAGTATGTGTTGGAGCCAGGAAAGGGGTGTGGTAGCCTGAGGGACTTCATTACGGAGAAGGGGATCCACCCTTTGGGTTGTGCATACTGAAGGGGGAAAGAGAGATGGTGATTGGAATGGTTACATGAGTGATTAGTTTGAGAAAATTAGTGGGAACTGGGATTTGAGAGTTATTTTTCATCCTTGTAGATTCATAGCCCCAGCATAGGGGTGGCCTGTTACAGAAAGACTTGGTGCAATAGTGACTATGGCTAGAAGGAACGTCCTATGTCAATAGCCAGCTGGGGATTTCATTAAATATAAGTGTTATTTAATATATGTGCTTGTATGTGGCTTATTATGTATCTTTTCATGCTTAAATTATTGTTATAAATGGATGCACATTTATATGTATGTATGTTTATATCATTTATGCATTGGATTGTATATTATTGGAAATGTATATTTGTATGATATGTAGGGCATATTATATTTTGGTACCAAAGTATAGTTAATGGTAAAGTTGTGAAATTCAGAAGTACCCCGTACTCTCAATAGTGAATAGAGGATATTGGGTATGTTACATCAAGCCACTCTAGTTATTAAGTTGTATTCTTACTCAATTTTCTCAGCCCAAGTGAGTTCTAAATCTTATATATTAATATAATAAGAACTAGTGGGATGAGATATAAGTGTCTCATAGGTGAAGGGGAGGGATCTTGGGAAGGGTATCAAGGAAGGAATAATTTTCAAGTAGAGGAGAAGAAGGAAATAATTACTAAGGATTTTAAAATAAAAACTGGGTTTCCTTGGTAAAACTTCTTTATTTGGTCAGGGTTCTTAAAAACAAGAAATTTGTGCAATAACTATGATTGATATGAACTCTAATGAATGAAATAAGACCTTGGAATTATGATTTATAGAAACCATGACTAATAAGAAATTTCGTGAGGGAGATATAATCAAGAAACTATCACTGGAGGGAACTTTAATGAAGGAACTATGATTAATGAACTATGATCAACAAGAACTATAGCCACATGAACCATGAATGATAGAAACTATGACCAATAGGAACTCTAACCAAGGACTATGATAAACAAGAACTTTGATGAAGGAATATTGATTGTTGGTGAGAGTTTTGATAGGAACTTTGACCGGCGAGACTTTAATGAAGGAACTATGACTAACAAGAATATGGTTAAGGAACTATGACCAAAAAGGACTATGAACTATGGATATGTTAACAACAATTATCATAGTGCAATTGAAATAAGAATACTGTTCAAATATATAGATAATCAAAATTATCTAATTGATAATTAAAGGAATTAAGGGAAAGAAAATCAATAACATATATATATATATATATATTACCCTTCTTTACGAGAATGTTCATTTAAATTTATAATGCACCTTATGTTATGTGAAATAAATTTATTATTAATTGGATAAAAGTGTTTCTAAGAAGTTATAACCATGAGGGGTGTTACAATGATCTTAGCATATTTATTCACATGGTTTATACTTTCTAACACAAATCTACACATCTCAAAAAATATATATAATGAGTTAATAATAGGGATTATAGACATTCAAGAATAAAGGTTAATAAAAAATGTAATTATATGAGAATGTTTGGGTATAATATGTAATATTGTTGATAGAACAACCATGATGGGAGGAGGATGGAAGACGAGGATCTAGTCGATTTCTCCATGGATATACTTGAAGGTTTATGTTGGTAATATATCTTACCTATGCATGTGTTAATATTGTGGTAGCTGCGGGAGGTATTTACCTCCACGTGTGAACCTAACAAGTATAGAAGACTCCGGGAAGCAAGAGAAACCCTAATGAGTTGGATAATAACCCTAGAAGCCTTGTCGGCTCAAGAAGATAATTTATATTAGGTTATTAGCCTCCAAGAGAAGAAGTCAGCCAGAAATAATAATAATATATTGAACAGACACATACCCAGAAGGAGAAGTTGGCCCTAGCAAAACTGGCAGGACTACTATAAATACAGGGCGCCAGTTCTCATTTGCAGCATCTTAGAATTACAGTTTCCCAGTTGGTGCACACTGCAATTGTAGTTTGGTGCATAGGTTTGGAGGAGGGTTGCAGGTGCAGCTGCAGCAGCAGCTAGTTCTCAGTATTGGCTTGAATATCTCTTGTCTAGGGTTTGGAACATCTGATAAGATTTTTGTGATGCGCTATCCTTGGGGATTGATGCGCTACTCTTTGTTTGGATATCTAGCCTAGGGTTTGCTTCTGGAGTAATTCTCAGTCAAGGTTAAGGTGCTTAGAGGGAGGCTTCATCCTATGGTTGGGTGACGAAGGTATCGTCAATGGTAAAATGAGTACACCATATTCTATATTCTAAAAGGTTATGGGCCCACACCCCTTCAGTCAACCTAAAATGTTGGAAGGAAACATAGCCGCTAGACATTGAGCTCATTGAGGAACTGCCACTAGGGTTACTAGTAGGAGCAGTTTCCAGAAGCACTGTAGCTAGGGTTACTAATAGAAGCAGTTGCAGAAAACCTAAACCTCTTGTCGAGGCACATTAAGTGATGAGATTGATCTAATCTCTAGATAGATCA